>OY986953.1:2037879-2040379 GCA_963920595.1 Eimeria praecox
TTTAATTACTAAATCAATAATAAATAGCAGATATATATATGTATATATATATATATATATATATATATATATATATATATATATATATATATATATATATATAATATGTCGACTCTGTCTGTCTAAGCTCCCCACCATCAATCTATGGGGAGCCCGATTTTTCAGTTCTTCTTTGTTCTTGCTTGTAAATAAATGTGGAATTAGATTATAAATATAAATTAATAATAATAAACAACACATTCTATTTGTTGAGCTGTATATGCATGTGCTTCATACATTCATAAAGCGTTTGAGATATCTACGCGCATAGCACTATGCATACTTCTATTTTGTATGTGTATAAATATATATTTGTATATGTATATATAAATATATATATCTTATATGTATGTTATATATATATATATATATATATATGTAGTGCATGCATGCAGCAGTGAAGGATTTGTATACCACTGCGGCATTTGCAATTTTTGTTTATGTATTAATTAGCACAAGTATGTTGAAGAGCTCAAGTTCTTCTTTAATAAACAAGATATCTATTTCTTAGTTTTTGCTGCTTCAGCGTTTATTAATTGAAGGCAGGTTGACTCAGGGGGGGGGGGGGGGCTGCATGCATGCATGCAGCCCCACGCATGCATGCATGCATGCATGCATGCATTGCTTTGTGTGTACAGCAGCAAATATGTATAAATAAAACGGCTTTAGATACAATAGGAGAGCTAGAGGAAGACTAGATGCAGGGCTTGTTTATAGGAGAGGCGTAGCTTGTTAAATAACTGTGTGAGATGTATGAAATATAATAATAGATATCTCAGTGTTTAGAGCTTATAACAAGTAGACGCCCCCCTCATACAAATACACGTTAGCTATGTTCTATTTTTTATGTTTGTTTTTGTTTTATGATAGGACTAGGATATAGATAAGAATAAATATAAGTATAAATATAAATATAAATGTAAATATAAGTATAAATATAAATATAAATATAAATATATATAAATATAAATATAAATGTAAGTATAAATATAAATAAGTATATTAACGGAGGATTTCTTTTTTTTTAGTATTTATTGACTGAAGGAGTTCTGAACAGAATGCATATCGTATTTGTAGTGTGTCTTCTCAGCCTCGAGTTTATCTATTTTGGAGATAGCTTCCTGTTTTATTTGATTTAATTGATTTCATAATGAATATAGCTGTCTATACACCCGAAATAAATATTAGGATTCACCTCGAGTTGCTCTTCAGGGGATTCAACTTTCATTTCTATCGGCTCATTTATTTTTGCAGCTTCTGCTCCATTCATTGCTGCTTGTTCTTCCTATAAAATTAAATAATAATAAATAAAATAAATTAAATTAAATATAAAACAAATATTTATTTTATAGTATTTACTTACCATAACTTGAGTCATAGCTTCCTCAACATCTTTTATTTATGAGTGATAGACAAATACATCAATATTGTTTGTTGAAAGATAAATAAAATAAATAAAAAAACAAAATTTTATTTATTTTATTTTTATTTTTCATAACAAACTTACCAGCAACAGAATCAGGCTTCACAACCATCACAGGAACAGGTACTGAGAGAGGATGAGGGGAAGGATAAGAAGAAGATTTATATTCAATCTTTGTATTTAAATAGTTTTATTTTTATTTATTATTCTCTCACGCATTTCAGGGGGCTCCAAGCCTTCTAAAACACCAGAAACAGTCGATGTCTCTGCTGCTGTCTCTGCTGTCTCTCCTCCTCCTCCTACGCCTTCTTTGCCTGCGTGTTAATAAATAATTCAAGAAATACAAAATCCCACACGAAAAAACAAAAATATAATAACAGAAAGACAGAGAGAGAAAGAGAAACAAAGAAAGAGGAGAGATAAAGACAAAGAGAAATAGCCATACAGAGATAGGGAGATATAGAGATAGAGAGATAGAGGTATATATATATATATATGTATATATATATATATATATATATATATATATATATATATATATATATATATACAGAGAGAGAGAGAGGGAAAGAAAGGAAGACGAGAGATAGAGAAACAGAGTGAGATAGAGATAGAGAGATAGAGATAGAGAGATAGAGATAGGGAGAGAGAAAAGAAAATAAAGAAAAACAAACCTGGGGATGGCGTTGGCCCCGGGAATTGAATTTCAACAGTTGCGCCAGGCCCAGCATTCGTCCGTGCTATTATTAAATAATATGAAGTAAGAAGAAAGAAATACAATATTTTATTTTTTTTCTAATATCTACCTACTCACCCTGTTGAAATGCTTGCTTTCCAGCAGCAACTTCATTTAGAATCCCCGAAAGCTCCTGTTGAAGAGCCCCTAGTTTACTTTGTTGATCTGCTACCATGGCTTGAAGCTGTTGTATAGAAGGGCCTATATTTGCCCTGATAGAAGAATATAAAGAAATAATACAAACATAGGGGATATGTAGAAACCATAAATGCTTCCTATTAAAGCTAAATATTACCTGTTTC
>OY986953.1:2055379-2062879 GCA_963920595.1 Eimeria praecox
AAACCCTAAACCCTAGATGGATTGTATGCATCCCTCCCTCGTCTTCTTTCGGTGTATACGAAGAGGAAGATAGTAACGAATACGAGGGGTTAGGGCTTTCAGGTGAGGGTTTAGGGTTTAGGGTTTAGGGTTTGGGGTTTAGGGTTTAGGGTTTAGGGCAGATCTCACATTTTCTTGCAAGGTTAAAGAAAGGCTTTCGGAAGGAGGGAAGATGATGAGTGTCGTCGACTACTAACAATAAGAGACGAGCCTCTTCTCTTGTGCTGCTGCTGCTGCTGCTGCTGTTGCTGCTGTTGCTGCTGCTGCTGTTGCTGCTGCTGCTGCTGTTGCTGCTGCTGCTGTTGCTGCTGCTGCTGCTGTTGCTGCTGTTGCTGCTGTTGTTGTTGCTGCTGTTGCTGTTGCTGCTGCTGCAGCAGCAAGCCGCAGCAAGCTTGCAGCGTCTCTCTGCATGCGCTTGCAGCAGCTTCTCTACTAGATGTGGGGCTTTACGTCGTGCTGCCTTCCATCGAGAAGGATCGAAAGGGGACGATCCCACAGGAGACAGAGACGATCCCACAGGAGACGATCCCGGGGGAGACGATCCCAGAGGAGACGGAGGCGATCCCGGAGGAGACGATCCCAGGGGAGACGATCCCGGAGGAGACGATCCCAGGAAAGACGATCCCAGGGGAGACGATCCCCCCGCGTGTTTGTTTTCCTGTTCTTTTGTCTCCTCCAGCGCATCTACCTCCAGCCAAATCACTTCTAGGTCCCTCGGGTCCTTGGGATCGTCTCCTCTGGGATCGTCTGCTGCTGCTGCAGCAGCAGCAGATGCCCGATGCTTGGGGGTCTCCAAGACAGTATCTGCAGGGGCATCGCCTACTTTGTCTCCTTCGAGATCGGTTTGCTGCTGCTTCCTCAACTCTCTCTGAAGGCAGCAGCAGCTGCAGCAGCTGCAGCAGCAGCAGCAGCAGACCCTTGCAGCACTTGGTCTACATAGAGCATCATCTTCAGACTGCAGCGTTGCTGCTGCTGCTGCTGCTGCTGCTGGTGAAGAGTTCGTAGTTACTGCTGCTACAGCATCTGGCGTTGCTGGTGCTGCTGCTGCTGCTGCTGTTGCTGCTGCTGCTGCTGTTGCTGCTGCTGCTGTTGCGGATAGTGTCTTATGTGTGGGGTGTCTCCAGTGTCTCGAGAGACGACGACGGAGACAGCTGATAGCAGCAGGTTTTTCTTTGGCTAGCTGCACAGCTAGCGATGACTTCCCGCTGCCTGGGGCCCCACACAGCAGCAGCAGACACACATCAGAGACACCACATACACTACACTCGAATGGCCTGCTGCTGCTGCTGCTGCTGTTGCTGCTGTTGCTGCTGTTGCTGTTGCTGCTGCTGCTGTTGCTGCTGCTGCTGCAACCGGGCCACTGAGGAGCCCGGCAATCTTTCATTGAGAGCGCCGCTACAGGCTGCCCTTACTGCTGCTGCTGCTGCTGCTGCTGCTGCTGTAGTTGTTGCTGCTGCTGTTGCTGCTGCTGCGGCTGCAGGTGCTGCTGCTGCTATTGCTGCTGCTGCAGCAGCTCATACATTAATAAATATTTGTTAGACATTTGAATCCTGAGGCCTTTCTACTAACCAAGCTCACCAAGTGTATACGGTCTACCCCTAGGGTTTAGGGTTTAGGGTTTAGGGTTTAGGGTTTAGGGTTTACAGGTCTTCGAGGCCTCTGTTGACTTTCCTTACGAATTTAACATAACAATTTAGAAAATTTAATTAAAAATTTATCTTCAAAAGCTGCAGCCCCAATACCAGCAGCCCGTTGCATGCAGCAGCAGCAGCCCGCTGCTGCTGCTGCTGCTGCTGCATGCTGCTGCTGCTGCTGCTGCTGCTGCAGCAGCAGCAGCAGTGTTAGGTGTTGGCTGCTAGCAAGTTAGAGACGAATATTATTTTTGCTGTCAAGGGAAACACAGATCCCCTCCGACGCCGCGGGAGAGGCCGGGGGCCTCCCACCGGGCAGCAGCAGCAGCAGCAGCAGCAGCAGCAGCAGCAGGAAGTATCGGAGCAGCAGCAGCAGCAACAGCAGCAGCAGCAGCAGCAGCAGGAATGCCAGCGACAACACACCATGGCAGCAGCCGAGGAAGGCGGGGCCAGTGAGCCCGCGGTACCTCAAGATTTGGAGGGTGTAGACGAGGGCGAACAGCAGCAGCAGCAGCAGCAGCAACAGCAGCAGCAGCAGCAGCAGCAGCAGGAGCAACAAGAAGAGGAGCAGCAGGAGGACGGCGAGGGAACAGACGATCGAGAAAGAAACGAAGATGAGGAGCAGCAGCCCCAGGATGATGACGACGACCAGCAGCAGCAGCAGCAGCAGCAGCAGGAGCAGCAGCAGCAGCAGCAGCAGGATGAGCAGCAGCAGGTATCGGATGGGGGCGGGGATCGTAAGAGCCGTAAGAAAAGAAAGAGACACTCGAAAGGGGACCGCAGCAGCAGCAGCAGCAGCAGCAGCAAGAAGAAGAGAAGATTGAAAGAGAAGAAAGCATCGAAGAAGAAGCGCAGCAGCAAGAGAAGGCAGCAGCAGCAGCAGCAGCAGCATCGAGACAGTGGAGATAGCAGCAGCGAAGACAGCTCAGAAGAAGAAGATATTGAAGATGAAGAAGCAATATTAAGAGAAGAGATGAAAGGGTTTATTGTATCCGAAGCAGAAAGCGACAGCAGCAGCAGCAGCAGCAGCAGCAGCAGCAGCCAAGATGGAGACGGAGAGGGGTCTGCCCTTGATGAGGAAGATTTAGATCTGATCGCAGAGAATACAGGATTAGTTGTGGGGGCAACAAGCCCTCTATCTCGAAAGCAGCAGCAGCAGCAGCAGCAACAGCAGCAGCAGCAGCAGCAGCAACAGCAGCAGCAACAAGAGGGAGACACAGATACAGAAGATGGAACGCTGCAGCAACAGCAGCAATTTCGGCGGCTTAAGAAAGCCCCAACAGCAGCAGCAGCAGCAGCAGCAGCAGCAGCAGCAGCAGCAGCAAAGGGTAGATCCCATCAAGAAGACAGCGGAGAGGAAGAAGATGCTGGGGGAGACAGTAGAGAAGAGAATATATTTGAAGACAATAAAGAAGAGACAGAAGATGAAGGAGAAGAAACAGCAGCATGGGATGAGGAGACAGGAGCAGCAGCAGCAGCAGCAGGCTCATCGCAGAGACTAGCAGACGTATGGTCTCTTGTTTATGATTGTTTTGGAGACATAGATGCTGTTATTAACATACTATGCGATAATAGGTATATTGAAACCCTAAACCCTAAACCCTAAACCCTAAACCCTAGACCCTAAACCCTAGACCCTCAGTTGATGTAGGAATCATATGCTGTCTTGGAGGTTTTAAACAACCATCAACGTAAACTGCTGACGGGGTTTGCGCCATGCAGTTTAGGGTTTAGGGTTTAGGGTTTAGGGTTTAGGGTTTAGGGTTTAGGGTTTGTTTAATTGTGTAGAACTCGGCCTCGAGGAGACGCAGAGCTGCGGCGGTCTGAGGAGCGGTTGACCTTCGAAGACAGACGATCTGGTGCTGCTGCTGCTGCTGCAGCAGCAGCAGCAGCAGGAGAAGCCGGGACTGGTGCTGCTGCGTCCTCAGCAGCAGCAGCAGCAGCAGCAGCAGCAGCAGCAAAAACATGCTGGGAGAGGTTAGGCGAACCAGACGAGTTGTCTGTGGGGTTGTCGACAGCAAAGGATGCAGCAATTGCTGCTGCAGATACACCCGAACGACTTCAACTCAGATTCAAAAACAGACCAAAGGCTTCACAGGTACTGCTGCTGCTGCTGCTGCTGCTGCTGCTCTCGCTGCTGCTGCTGCTACTGCTGCTCTCGCTGCTGCTGCTGCTACTGCTGCTCTCGCTGCTGCTGCTGCTGCTCTCGCTGCTGGTGCTGCTGCTGCGGTTGCTGCTGCTGATGGTGGTGATGATGGTGGTGGTGGTGCTGCTGCTGTAGCTGCTGCTGATGTTTGCGGTGTTGCTGCTGTTGCTGCTTGTGGGGTGCTGCTGCTGCTGTTGCTGTTTTTGCTGCTGTTGCTGCTGTTGCTGCTGTTGCTGTTGTTTCTCTACTCTGTATATTGATGGATCTGTTGTTCTTGAAGCCTTCTTTCTTGCTGCTTCTTCATCTGCTGCTGTTGCTGCTGCTGCTGCTGCTGTTGCTGTTGCTGCTGCTGCTGCTGTTGCTGCAGGCAGCCCTAGCAGCAGAATCTGTTTGGATATCGCGTCAACTACTATCTGAGTTTGGTGCTGATCTGTCTTTAGATATACTTGTAGATAAATATGAAGAAGAATTTAAAGGCTGCTGCTGTTTGCTGCGGCCTCCTGATGTGGATGTACAGCAGAAAGTGTTGCTGCTGCTGCAGTTCGTGCTGCAGCAAGGATATGAGATTGTTTTTATACTACAGCAACGCATGCATCTACTGTCTCCTCCTCTAAATGAAGCTATGATATGGAGGGCCTTTGAGCTTGACAGACAGTATTGGAGATTAAGAGCAGCAAAAATAAAACTGCTGCAGTTAGGGGTTGTGCTGCAGCAGCAGCTGCAGCACGAACAGCAGCAGCAGCAGCAGCAGCAACAGCAGCAGCAGCAAGACACAGCAGTGTCTCCAGAATATATAAAGGAGATGATTCAACAGATGCTGAGAGATGCAGAGACAGAACAGGATATTGATGATGTGCGGCAACATATACTTACTTACTATCACCCTCAGCTTGCTGCTGCTGCTGCTGCTGCTGCTGCTGCGGCTAGTCAGAAGCACAATGACGATGCTGAGGAGACACCTGAAGACCACGAACAGCAGCTGATGCAGCACGAAGCATCAGACGGCGAGCTGCAGCAGGAAGAGCTGCAGCAGGAAGAGCAGCAGCAGGAAGAGCAGCAGCAGGAGGAGATGCAGCAGCACCAAGACGACAGCGTATTGCAGCAGCAGCAGACAGATGAAATGCTGCAGCAGCAACAGCAACAAACTTACGAGCTGCAGCAGCAGCAGCAGCAGCAGCCCGAGCAGCAGGCAGCTCCGGATGCTCTCGGTGACGAGCCGCAGCAGATCCATCAAGACAGCAGCAGCAGCAGCAGCAACAACTTGTGGGCCACCACCCAGGACGTTGCAGCAGCAGCAGCAACAGCAACATCAGCAGCAGCAGCAGCAGCAGAAGCAGAAGGTGCTGCTGTCTGCTCCATCCCCTTCGATCCTCTAAGCGGCGAAACTGCTGCTGCTGCTGCTGCTGCTGGTGGAGACTGGCAGCAGCAGCAGCAGCAGCAGGAGGAGGGCGTAGGGGAGCAGCATCTGTCTGCAGATCAGCAGCACGTGCTGCGAGACCTGCAGCAGCTTTACCTGCAGCAGGGCGACGAGCAGCAGGAGCAGCAGCAGCAGCAACAGCAGCAGCAGCAGCAGCAGCAGCAGATGGATATGGAGGAGCCGACGGGGGGCTCGCAGCTATTCCGTGAAGAAGAGGTGCTGCAGCAAATGCTGCCAGAAGCAGATGCTGCAGCTGCTGCTGCTGCAGCATTCCAGCAGCAAGATGCAGCAGCAGCAATTGAAACGCCAGCTGCTGCTGCTGCTGCTGCTGCAGCGGCAGCAGCAGCAGAACAGGAAGCAACTGCAGCAGCAGCAGAGTGTCAAACAGAGGAAGCAAACCATCACCACCATAACAAAGAAACAGACACAGCAGAAGCAGCAGAAGCAAGAGCAGCAGCAACAGCAGCAGCAGCAACAGCAGCAGCAGCAGCAGCAGCAGCAAGTGAAGCTTCTACTGCAGCAGCAGCTCCGTCGACCTACCGGCCTCATGCATCTAAGTGGGACATGCCGCCGCAACCGCAGCAGCAGCAGCAGCAGCAGCAGCAGCAGCAGCAACAGCAGCAGGAGCAGCAGCAAGAGCAGCAGCAACAGGGACAAGAAGTAGATGCTCAGCGAAGAGAATCTCACAGCGGTGCCAGCAGCAGCAGCAGCAACAGCAGCAGCAGCAGCAGCAGCAGCAGCAGCAGCACCAACGGGGGGTCTTCGAGGCCCTTCTCTTCGCGTTGGGGGCAGCGGGAGCCGAGGCCAGCAGCAGCAGGACAGAAGAAAGGCTTATCTGCTGCAGCAGTAGCAGCAGCAGCAGCAGCAGAATATTTTGGTGTCTCCTCTTCTCAAGATTCAGAAGCAGCAGCAACAGCTGCAACACAGTCAGTAGCAGCAACATCAGCAGCAGCAGCAGCAGCAACAGCAGCAGCAGAGCAGTCTGCAGCAGCAGCAGCAGCAACAACAACAGCAACAGCAGCAAACACACGCACACCAAGGGGTTTGTCTGCTGCAGCAGTAGCAGCAGCAGCAGCAGCAGAATATTTTGGGGGGGAGCCCTCCCAAGACGCAGCAGCAGAAACACACACTGCCAGCCCGATGGCTGTAGACATCCGCCCCAGCAGCAGCAGCAGCAGCAGCAGCAGCAGCAGCAGGGGCCCCAGCAGCAGCAGCAGCAGCAGCAGCAGCAGGGGCAGCAGCAGCAGCAGCAGCAGCAGCAGCAGCTATAGGGGGAGGGGCTACAGGGGTTTCTTTGAGCTGACAGAGGAGCAACGAGCTGCAGCAGCAAAAGAGCAGCAGGAACTGCAGCAGCTGCTGTCTGAAGCACAAGAAGAAGAGTGGAACGAAGCAGCAGCAGCAGCAGCAGCAGCAGCAGCAGCAAACAAACCCCTCTCACATAAAGATATATCCCCACCAGATGTCATGCAGGTGAACACTTGTCTTCCTCTGCTGCTGCTGTTGCTGCTGCTGTTGCTGCTGCTGCTGTTGCTGCTGCTGCTGTTGCTGCTGCTGTTGCTTTTGCTGCTGCTGTTGCTGCTGCTGTTGCTGCTGCTGCTGTTGCTGCTGTGGGGCCCTCTACCCCTAAAGTGCGTTGTTTGTTTGTTTGTTTGTTTTTTCTGTTTCTTTGTTGATTTTGTTTGTAGTCGTTTTTTGTTTGTTGTCTGCTGCTGCTGCATTTTGCTGCTGCTGCTGCTGCAGCAGCAGCAGCAGCAGCAACAGGAGCAGCAGCAGCAACAGGAGCAGCAGCAGGAGCAAGTGTGTATGTATTTTGTTTGTGCTGCTGCAGCTAGCTAACCGTTATGGTCTGTCGGATGTCTTACAAGATTATTTGTTAGATGCTTCTTCTTTTGTTTCGAATCTACGTCTTCTATGTTTTGAGGATGATGCTGCTGCTAGCTCTCCTTGTTTGCGGCAGCAGCAGCAGCAGCACCACCGGCATCAGTGGCAGCAGCAGCAGCAGCAGCAGCAGCAGCAGCAGTTGTGGCGCGATAGAAGCCATCTACCGCTGCTGCAACCTAAGAACCCTCCGCCTCTAATCCCTCTCGTGTCTGAGGCAGAAGTAGCAGCAGCAGCAGCAGCAGGAGCAGCAGCAGGTCCAGGAGCACCTCCCCCAACAGCAGCAGCAGCAGCAGCAGCAGCAGCAGCAGCAGCAGGAGGAGGGGAGCTTCAACTAGAGCTATCAGCTGCTGCTTGGGTTTCGCAATGGGCTAGCGGTCCGTTTGCTT
>OY986953.1:2067879-2070379 GCA_963920595.1 Eimeria praecox
ATTTCTGTGCTTTGTCTCCTTCTCTCTCTCTCTCTCTCTCTCTCTGTCTCACTCTGTCTCTGTCTCTCTCTGTCTCTCTCTCTCTCTGTCTCTCTGTCTCTGTCTGTCTGTCTGTCTGTCTGTCTCTCTCTGTCTCGCTCTGTCTCTCTCTGTCTCTCTCTGTGTCTCTCTGTCTCGCTCTTTCTCTCTTTCTGTCTCTGTCTCCTGTCTCTGTCTTTCTCTGTCTCCTTTTGTTTCTGTCTCTGTCTGTCTCTTTCTGTCTTTCTCCTTCTCTTTCTATCTTCTTCTGTCTCCCTCTCTTCCTCTGTCTCCTTTTGTCTCTGTCTCTGTCTCTTTCTCTGTCTCTGTCTCTTTCTCTGTCTCTGTCTCTTTCTCTGTCTCTGTCTCTCTCTCTGTCTCTTTCTACTATTCGCGGTGTACATACAGGTGGAGACAGAAGAAACAAATTAAATAATTAGACAAATTAAAAATAGTAGAGACGAATAAAAAAACAATAGACGGAGACAGGAGACAGATAGAGACAGATAGAGACAGATATATACAGAGACAGAGGCAGACAGAAAGAGAGACAGAGACAGAGAGACATAAACAGAGACAGACAGAAAGACAGAGAGATAGAAACAGACAGAGACAGAAGGAGACAGAGACAAAAGGAGACAGAAGGAAGCATCAAAGGAGGGAGAGAGAGAGAGAGAGAGAGAGAGAGAGAGAGAGAGAGAGAGACAGAGAGAGAGAGACAGAGACAGAGGGACAGAGAGGAGCCAAACAATGTCTTGTTTAATATATTTATTTGTGTCTCTTCAGCTCTGGACTGTACACGCATACACCCCAACGATATAATAAACTCAAATGCTTGGCTCGCCCGTCTCTGTAAAGCTGTTGTAGAAGAGAAATTAGAGACAAAGAAGGAGACAGCAGCAGAAGATACAGAAGAAGAAGCTATAGCTGAAGTCCTCAAGTACTTCTAGGGTTTAGGGTTTAGGGTTTAGGGGGGTTGGGGTTTAGGGTTTAGGGTTTAGGGTTGGGGGGGTTGGGGCTTAGGGGGTGAGGAGCGACGCTTGTAGATGTGTGTGCAGATCAAAACTCTCCGAGATTTAGGTTTCAGAGCTAGGGTTTAGGGTTTAGGGTTTAGGGTTTAGGGTTTAGGGTTTAGGGTTTGCTTACAGGGACCCTTCTCTGTTAGACGGATTTGACTTGGAAGCATTTGCTGCGGGATTTAAAGATGAAGAAGAAGGAGCACGAATCTTGTAGGGTTTAGGGTTTAGGGTCTAGGGTTTAGGGTTTAGGGTCGGGGGTTTAGGGTTTAGGGCTTAGGGTTTAGGGTTTAGAGGTGGAGGAGACACTTGAAGGCACATCATCTGACCTAGAGGAGACAGAAAATAAACTGTTGAGAGATAGGGTTTAGGGTTTAGGGTTAGACAGATAGAAGGAGAGAGACAGAGACAGAGAGAGACAGACAGCAGGAGACAGGTAGAAGGAGACAGGTAGAGACAGGGAGAGATAGAGACAGAGACAGAGAGAGAGAAGAGAAGAGCAAGATAAATAAATGCGAGGAGACAGACAAATAGAGAGACAGGTAGAAGAAGACAGAGACAGAAGAGACAGAGACAGAGAGAGACACACACAGAAAGAGACAGAAGAGACAGAAATAGATAAAGAGACAGAGAGAGAGACAGACAGAGAGACAGACAGATAGACAGATAGGAAGAGACAGAGACAGATAGAAAGAGACAGATAGAAAGAGACAGATAGAAAGAGACAGATAGAAGGAGAAAGAGACAGATAGAAAGAGACAGAGGCAGATAGAAAGAGACAGATAGAGAGAGACAGAAGATACAGTAATACATACATGAGAGAGAAAGCAGGAGACAGAGACAGAGACAGCAGAAGGGAGGGACAGAGAAGTACACACAAATAAAGACAGAGACAGACAGACAAGGAGACAGATAAACGAGGAGACAGACAGACAGGGAGACAGATATATAAATATAACGAAGACAGAGACAGAGACACATCTCCCTCTATTGTCTTGTCTCTATCTTCTGTTCTTTCTTAATTCTAAATATTAATTAATACATACATTGTTATATTATAAACACACGATAAGAACTATATAATAATAACGCAATAACTACAATAAATAAAATAAAATAAAATAAATAAAATAAATAAAATAAATAAAATAAATAAAATAAATAAAATAAATAAAATAAATAAAATAAATAAAATAAATAACCAAAAAGAGCCAAATAAACTAAATAAGCATAAATATAAATATAAATATAAATAGAAATAGAAATAGAAATAGAAATAGAAGTATAAATATAAATATAAATATAAATATAAATATAAATATAAATATAAATATAAATATAAATATAAATATAAATATAAATATAAATATAAATATAAATATAAATATAAATATAAATATAAACATAAACATAAACATAAACATAAACATAAACATAAACATAAATAAATAAATAACTAGATATAA
>OY986953.1:2075379-2077879 GCA_963920595.1 Eimeria praecox
TTAGGGTTTAGGGTTTAGGGTTTAGGGTTTAGGGTTTAGGGTTTGGTAGACAGATATGTACTCTTCTTCCTCTTCAAGCAAATCTTCTATTGTTGGTTTTTGTTTATCCTGAAGCAGACGAGAACTTAAGAATAAAACAAATAATAAAGCTTTCATATATTTGTTTTTTATTTTATTTTTTATCTGCATAGTTGAGGTGTACAGACAGCTCGTTGAGGTCCTCCTCTGATCTGCCTCTTTGTTATTTTTCTTTTGTTTTCTCTTTCTGCTGCTGCAGCTATTAATTAAGAAATAAAATAAAAACAATTATTAGCTGCTGCAGCTAATTGTTGTTTTATTTTATTTCATTTTATTTTATTTTATTTTATTTTATTTTATTTTATTTTATTTTATTTTATTTTATTTTATTTTATTTTATTTTATTTTATTTGTATCTCGCCTGTGTCGGATCAGTAAACAACAGAGCATAGGGAGGATGCAGCAGTTTAGAATATCTTCTCTCTGGCTGTATACCGAAGATAAATATAAAATAAATAAACAAATTGAGAGAGAGAAAGAAAAAACAAAAAGTACTTTAAACATACAATCAAAGGAGCATTCTGTTGCTGAGGAGTCTGCCGTTTCATAGGAAAGCATAGAGAGGCGAAAGAGAAGAAAATAAAAAAAAATAAGAGAAGAAGAAGTTTAAAATACATTCTAAAATTTAAAATACTTCTAAAATTATAAATAATCGAAGATATTATACAACTTTCTCGCTGCTTTCCACCATTTGTTTTATTCAACTTTGAGGTGTACGTACACCCCAAAAAAGTAGAAAAAAGATGAAATTCATAAAAAATAAAATTT
The DNA here is from genome assembly GCA_963920595.1 of Eimeria praecox. Taxonomy (NCBI): domain Eukaryota; phylum Apicomplexa; class Conoidasida; order Eucoccidiorida; family Eimeriidae; genus Eimeria; species Eimeria praecox. Next base: position 2,076,226 of record OY986953.1, read on the forward strand.
TTTATTTTTCAGATATTTTTTAAAATATACGCAAATAAATATAAAACTTTATCTTCTGATGATTCAAATATTAAAAATTGTTTTATATAAACCTCTCAATAGATATACCTCAAGCTCCACATACACCCCAACAAGCTTATATAATTATTCAAGAAAAAACTTTTAAACAAATCCTACATACAAATTTAAATCAAATAAAATTATTATATATATATATATATATATACAGACAGAGAGGAAGAGAGAGAGAGAGAGAGAGAGGGAGAGACAGAAATAAAGAGAAAGAGTTTATGTTTGATGTTAAGGAGATAAAAATAATTAAAACTCGAATATCTAACGAATCCTCAATTTTTTTGTTTAGTTGTTAAGCTCAGGTGTACAGACACCTCATAGTCTCCCCCTATTTGTAAATATTATTATTATTATTATTATTATTATTGCTGACAAACTCTGTCTTTCTAGCAGAAAGACAGAGTTGAGGGAGTACAGGGTTTAGGGATTAGGGTTTAGGGTTTAGGGTTTAGCGTTAGTTGCAGAGTTGAGGCTTCTCAGTTGTTTAAACATTAGATATTTGCTGCTGCAGGTGTCTATACACCTCAGCTCTTCAAGGCATTTATAACTAGCAGGACTTTTTGAGGTGTATGCTCAGAAAAAACCCTAAACCCTAAACCCTAAACCCTAAACCCTAAGTCGTTGAACAACACGTCGTTAGCAGCACAAGTTCACCATTGAACGTTTGGGGTTTTGTAAGACCTAGGGTTTAGGGTTTAGGGTTTAGGGTTTACGAGAGAGGTAGTTAATTAGGGTCTAGCGCATCACTTGTATGGTTTCCCAAAGGAAGGACCTTGAACGTAAACCCTAAACCCTAAACCCTAAACCCTAAACCCTAAGCTGGTGCGCATGAGCATTGTCGCTGAACCCTAAATCCTTGTCGCTGAACCCTAAACCCTAAACCCTAAACCCTAAACCCTAAACTCTCTCGGTGAAACACGTGAGGCGCAGCACGTCAGGGGCATTAGACTGCATGTTTCTTTTATTAATTTTTTCTAGGGTTCTTAGGGTTTAGGGTTTTCTGTTGTATACAGCCCTAAACCCTAAACCCTAAACCCTAAACCCTAAACCCTAAACCCTAAACCCTAAACCCTAATCTACGAGGCAGATTCTTTAAAGCTCTACACAATGAAATACAAATCATAGTAGTGTTTTTTAGGTTTTAATATTTAAATTTTAAAATTTAAAATTTAGGGTTTAGGGTTTAGGGTTTAGGGTTTGGGGTTTAGGGTTTAGGGTTTAGGGTTTGAGGACAAAGACAGCCCCTAGGCGGCTTCCCACCACCAACCCCACCACGTTGTTGGTTGTTGAGTATCTTCTGTTGCTTCTTCTTTTAACTTCTAATATCTACTTTGTAAACCCTAAAACCCTAAACCCTAAACCCTAAACCCTAAACCCTAAACCCTAAATTAGGGTTTTAGGTGGGTGTGGTGTTGACTACATAGCAGAAGACCTTCGATAGACCTTGGGGGCCCCCAATGCTGCTGCAGGCAACCTGCAGCAGCAGCAGCAGCAGCAACAACAGCAGCAGCAGCACAAACTTAAATAGCTGCTGCATCCATACAAACGTCAACTGCAACCTTCAAACCCCAGCAGCAGCAGC
>OY986953.1:2082879-2085240 GCA_963920595.1 Eimeria praecox
AAATCCTAAACCCTAGATAAACCCTAAACCCTATCTAAACCCTAAACCCTATTTAAACCCTAACCCGCAAATAAACCCTAAACCCTAAATGCTCGTATACGATCGCTGACGGTTCGAATAAAACTATCTACGGCATGCTGCAAGCATTCTCTTGCTGCCCCTGCTGCTGCTGCTGTTGCTGCTGCTGCTGCTGCTGTTGCTGCTGCTGCTGCTGCTGCAGTATCAGGAGAAAGCAAACCGTCTCCGTTGTGCTGCTGCGGATCTGAAAAGACTACAAGGGCCTCGGGAGGAGGCCCTCATAGCTTTAAAAAACAATAGAGATGCTGCAGCAGCAAAACTTGTTCTTGCTGCTATCAATAGAAGGGTTCGACTCCTGCTGCTGCTGCTGCTGTTGCTGCTGTTGCTGCTGTTGCTGCTGCTGCTGCTGCGGCGGCATATGCTGCTGCTGTTCCTACTTGCTGCGGTTGTCTGGCGCTGCTGCTGCTGCTGCTGCACTCATATGCAGCAGCAGGAAGTACTGCTGCTACTACTGCTGCTGCTGCATTTGCTGCTGCTGCTGCTGCTGCATGTGTTAGATTTGCTGCTGCTGCTGCTGCTGCAGAAGCGGCGGCTCCAAGCAGCAGAGACGAAGGAGAAGTTAAATGAAGCGAGAGAAAAACAAAAAGAAAACAACAACAAAGTAGAACAACTCAAGGCAGAAGTACATAAGGTCAGCAAACCCTAAACCCTAAACCCTAGACCCTAGCAAACCCTAAACCCTAGCAAACCCTAAACCCTAGCAAACCCTAAACCCTAGCAAACCGTAAACCCTAGCAAACCCTAAACCCTTAACAGAGGAGACGAGAAGACGAGGTGGGCGTGCAAGACTAAAGGGTTTATATCTAGGGTTAGGGCTTAGACCTGACAGTTAAACACCTGGGGTTTAGGGTTCAAGGTCTAGGGTCTATTACGGATTAGGGTTTAGGGTTTAGGGTTTAGGGTTTAGGGTTTGTGCTGTTTTGCGAGGATAGACGGAGGAGGAAGTTGGAGCTCGCGCGGAGGAGTTGAAGTCGGTGGAGTCTGAGCGTGGGAAGGTGTGTCTTGAAGCCCTCAAACCCTAAACCCTAAACCCTAGCAAAGCCTAACCCCTAGTAAACCCTAAACCCTAGCAAACCCTAAACCCTAATGATTTGGGGTGTATGAACAGGCCGAGAGGGAGCTTCAAAAGCTAGTTGTTAAAGATGAAGAGCTTCGAGCAGAGGTAGGAGGTGAGGTGTCTCGGCTTCAGCAGAAAGAGCAGCAAGTGCAGCAGCTAGAACAGCAGCAGCAGCAGCAACAGCAGCAGCTGCAGCAGCTCGAAAGATTGGATAAAGAGAGAAATGTTGAAGAAGAAGAAAAACAAATTAAAAAAGCGGAGAGAGAAGTAGAATTAGCGAAAGAAGAAGTCGAAAAATATCAAGAAGCCATCAAGGGTAACAACCATCTAGGGTTTAGGGTTTAGGGTTTAGGGTTTAGGGTTTAGGGTTTGGGTATAGGACTTAGGGGTTAGGGTTTAGGGTTTAGGGCTTTTTTATTTAGGGTTTAGGGTTTAGGGAGTAGCTTCAGCACACTCCAATGACACACTACCGCTTCAATGGTTTAGGGTTTAGGGTTTAGGGTTTAGGGACTAGGGTTTAGGGTCTAGGGTTTAGGGTTTAGGGTTTAGAGGGGAGGAGGGTGTGAGTGTGTGTCTATATCTTTGCAGACGAGGTGCAGCAGCTCTCAGGGGCGCATGCAGCAGCAGAGAAGTTGCTGCTGCAGCAGCAGCAGCAGCTGGATAGACACCTGACAGCAGCCAGTAAAACAACCTCTGCTTTAGAAATGTTAGAGAGAAAGAAGAGACAAATAAAAGAGAGACAGCAACAAGCAGAAGATGCACTTAAACAATGCAAGGAGACAGATATATCTAATTCTGCTGCGCTGCAGCAGCAGCAGCAGCAGCAGGCTGCAGCAGCAGCAGATCTAGCTACGCTCCAGCAGCAAAAGAAAGATATAGAGACTCGAATAATAGATTTAGAGAAACAACTGTACAACACAAAAAGCCTCCTCAGAGGAGTAAGATCTTTTAGGGTTTAGGGTTTAGGGTTTAGGGTTTAGGGTTTAGGGTTTAGGGTTTAGGGTTTAGGGTTTAGGGTTTAGGGTTTAGGGTTATATGTGTCCTTTGTCTCTATTTGCTTTTTTTGTGGGTGTCTCTCCCTCTTCTTTTCTGTCTCTGTTTGTTTTGTTTGTGCTGCTGTTTCTTCCTCTGTATGTATTGCTTTCTGCTGCTGCTGCTGCTGCTGCTGCTGCTGCTGCTGCTGCTGCTGCTGTTGCTGTTTGTAGGCGGAGCTTCAGAGACAGGAG
>OY986953.1:2085440-2087940 GCA_963920595.1 Eimeria praecox
CTTCAGAGACAGGAGCAGCGTTGCAGCAGTCGTTTAATGTCTCTTCTCGAGCAGCAGAAGAGACAGGGGAAGTTGAAAGGTCTCCTTGATAGACTAGGACAGCTGGGGTGTATTGATAAGAAGGCCAGACAAACCCTAAACCCTAGATAAACCCTAAACCCTAAACCCTAGATAAACCCGAAACCCTAGATAAACCCGAAACCCTAGATAAACCCGAAACCCTTAACCCTGCATATATCCTTAGTCCTCCATACATCTTAAATATACACTTAGATAAAATACAACTCGACGTTTGCTCTGTTAGCCCTCAAACACTTGCGTCTAGGGTTTAGGGTTTAGGGTTTAGGGTTTAGGGTTTAGGGTTTCACGTTTCGAGTATTCGATGTATCATTTCACGTTTCCCGCATGAGGTTAAGAATTACTAGTTTAGGGTTTAGAGTCTAGGCTTCAGGGTCTAGGGTTTAGGGTCTAGGGTTTAGGGTTTAGGGTTTAGGGTCTAGGGTTTAGGGTTTATGTGTACAGTATGAAAAGGCCTTTCTGGCGGCTTCAGGGGGGTTTAGTAGTTTTTTTGTTGTTGAGGAACCCGCGGACGCATCAGAGTTGTTTGCTCTTCTTCGCTCTCATGATCTTGGAAGATGCAACGTATTGGCCCTAAGCGTTCTTGTATACAAACCCTAAACCCTAAACCCTAAACCCTAAACCCTAGGAAGATGCAACGTATTAGCCCTAAGTGTTCTTGTATGCAAACCCTAAACCCTAAACCCTAAACCCTAGGAAGATGCAACGTATTAGCCCTAAGTGTTCTTGTATAGAAACCCTAAACCCTAAACCCTAGGTTGATTGTGTCAGTCATACATGAACCCCAAACCCTAAATCCTCACCCTTCTTACCCTAAACCCTAAACCCTAATGCTATCCTAAACCCTAATCCTTAATCTTAACCCTAAGCCCTAGCGCAGCAGCAAACCCTCGTACACCTCCCGGAGGGAGCCCTTCAAACCCCTAAACCCTAAACCCTAACGTCTACTTCAAATCCCTAAACCCTAAACCCTAACGTCTCCTTCAAATTTCTAAACCCTAAACCCTAACGTTTTTCCCCTTATCACTCCTTGCGAGCACACACATCCACATGAAATTAGGGTTTAGGGTTTAGGGTTTAGGGTTTAGGGTTTAGGGTTTATGTATATGATCAGGAGAAGGATCTACGTCATCGTTTGGAGGAGGCGGATGCGGAGGCCGCGAGGTGTACAGACACCTCAGCCCCTCGTTTATTAGATTTGTTGAAATTCGCTCTCCCTCGTCTTCGTATTGCTTTCTTCAAAGCTGTGGGAAAGACAAGAGTAGCGAGGGATATGGAAGAGGCAACACACCTGGCGTATTCACGCAAACAGAGAGGCAGGCTAGGGTTTACGAGGGTTTACGAGGGTTTAGGAGGGTTTATTAGGGTTTATTAGAGTTTACTAGGGTTTACTAGGGTTTATTCGGGTTTATTAGGGTTTATTAGGGTTTACTAGGGTTTATTCGGGTTTATTAGGGTTTATTAGGGTTTATTAGGGTTTATTAGGGTTTATTGGGGTTTAGGGTTTAGCGCTCAGCAGAGGGGGAAACGTGCAGGATAGCGTTGAAGTTTCGGTTTGTAAGGGATTAGGGTTTAGGGGTTAGGGTTTAGGGTTTAGGGTTTAGGGTTTGGGGTTTGTTTCAGTTGTAACACTGGACGGGGGTTTGATTGAAGTTGACGGGCGGATGGTTGGCGGGGGTTTAGGGTTTGGAGGGCAGAGCATCAGGACAGACAACTTTGAGGGTATGGGGGGTTTGTCTCTGTTTACAAAGACAGAAACAGAGCAGCAGCAGCAGCAACAGCAGCAGCAGCAGCAATTGCAGCAGCTGCAGCAAAATATCAAACAAATACAAAACAGTATTGCGGAACACAAACGCAGACGAGTAAGGCTACACATATACGAGGATCCTAGGGTTTAGGGTTTAGGGTTTAGGGTTTAGGGTCTAGGGTTTAGGGTTTAGGGTCTAGGGTTTAGGGTTTAGGGTTTAGGGTTTGGAGGGATTTTATCGTATTGTACAGGCGGATTGATGAGAGGGTTCTGCCTGTGTCTCTTCCTGTTATTAGGGTTTAATGCAAACCCTACTCTCCTCCTGTAACACGCTGTTTAGGGTTTAGGGTTTAGGGTTTAGGGTTTAGGGTTTAGGGTTTGTTGCTGCAGGATGAAATGATAGCCTCCGAGAGACACCTCGAGAGACAGCGTGCTGAAGCAGAGTCTGCTGTAGAGCTGCTGCAGCAAGACATTGCAGCAGCCAAGCTCCAGGTTAGGGTTTAGGGTTTAGGGTTTAGGGTTTAGGGTTTAGGGTTTACGATGCGTCGCTGTCAGGCCGTCACTGCCCACTTCTCTTGAAGAAACCGCCGGTGTTAGGGTTTGGGATTTAGGGTTTAGGGTTTAGGGTTTAGGGTTTACGATTTAGGGTTTAGGGTTTAGGATTTAGGGTTTAGG
>OY986953.1:2095440-2097940 GCA_963920595.1 Eimeria praecox
GGAAATCAATCTTTGAAAATTAAACGATGGTCACACAATTGTTGCTATTGTTGCTGCTGCTGCTGTTGCTGCTGCTGCTGCTGTTGCTGCTGATGCTGTTGCTGTTGCTGCTGCTGCTGGGGTGTACAGACACCTGGATGATATAGAAGCTGTCTTCATCAGCCACGGGACCCTCGCATATTGTGGCGCTCTTCCACTTCTCCACAAATTACAGTGGAGGAGTCCTAAGGGAGGTGTATATACACCTCAGAACACCGCAGCAGCAACAGCAGCAGCAACAACAGCAGCAGCAGCAACAGCAGCAGCAGCAGCAGATGATGATGAGCTGCCTGCGGTGTACTGTACGCATGCAGCGCAGCACCTAGGAAAGATTGCTACTGAGGCGGCGCTGCAAGCAGCAACAGATTGCTGCTCGACTAGGGGAGGCTCTGCTGCTGCTCCTGCTGCTGCTGCTGCTGCTGCTGCTGCTGCTGCTGCTGCTGCTTCGACAGCAGGAGGTGCAGCAGCAGCAGCAGCAACAGAAGGACAGCAGCACAGCGGCCTCCCCTTTACGCCAACAGATATTGCTGCTGCATTCGCTGCATGCAGCCCCATCTTCTATCACGAGACTGTCTCTGTTAGAAGAAGGAAACGACGCTGCTGCTGCAGCTGCTTCAACAGCAGCAGCAGCAGCAACAGCAGCAGCAGCAGCAGCAACAGCAGCAGCAGCAGCAGCAACAGCAGCAGCAGCAGCAGCAGCAACACTGAAGACAGGCTTGGAGGGGATATCGTTGAGCAAGCTCGCGGTACAACGTGTTGCTGCTGCTCTCAGCAGCAACAACAGCAGCAGCAGCAGCAACAGCAGCAGCAGCAGCAGGATGAGTGTGGGGTGTACGTGGAATGTATCCGATCAGGTTTAGAATTAGGGGGAGGAGTTTGGATCGTAAAGACAGACGCACTCAAAATCATTGTTGCTATTCATCATGCTGCTTCTCCTCTTTGGTATAACGCCTGCTGCTGCTGCTGCTCCTAGTGCTGCTGCTGCTAGTGCTGCTGCTGCTAATGCTGCTACTAGTGCTGCTGCTGCTGCTAGTGCTGCTCCTCCTAGTGCTGCTGGTGCTAGGGATGCTGCTGCTGCTAGTGCTGGTGCTAGTGGTGCTGCTGCTGCTAGTGTTGCTGCTGCTGCTAGTGCTGCTGCTGCTAGTGCTTCTGCTGCTGCTAGTGCTGCTGCCGCTGCTAGTGTTGCTGCTGATATTGCTGCTGCTGCAAGTGTTGCTGCTACTACTACTGCTGCTGCTATTGTTGCTGCTGCTTCTTATTCTTTTGCTGCTGCTATTGCTGTTGCTGTTGTTGTAAACACGTCAAACACTCCTGCTGCTGTTGCTGCTGCTGCTGTTGCTGCTGCTGCTGTTGCTGCTGCTGCTGTTGCTGCTGCTGCTGCAGGCATGCAGATGGTGGAGAGCTGCTGCCGCTTAGCTGTGGGGCGCAGCCTTTGGTAGTTGCTTCTGATGCTGCAGCAGCAGCAACAGCAGCAGCAGCAGCAGCAGCAGCAGCAGCACCCCCATCTCCTTGGTTAGGGACTCGGCTGCGCTGCTGCAACGTGTTAATTACTTCCTATGCTGCTGCTGCTGCAGCAGCAGCAGCAGCAGCACTGCCGCAGCAGCAGCTGCGGCTGCTGCTGCTACGAGCTGCAACAGAAGTGCTCCGAGGATGTACTGTTATCATTCCTGTTGATTTGGATGGTTAGAATAAACCCTAGGGTTTAGGGTTTGTTGCTGTACTGGGGTTTAGGGTTTGCTGCTGCTGTACTAGGGTTTAGGGTTTGTTGCTGCTGTACTAGGGTTTAGGGTTTGTTGCTGTACTAGGGTTTAGGGTTTGTTGCTGCTGTCCTAGGGTTTAGGGTTTGTTGCTGTCCTAGGGTTTAGGGTTTGCTGCTGTACTAGGGCTTAGGGTTTGTTGCTGTACTAGGGTTTAGGGTTTGTTGCTGTACTAGGGTTTAGGGTTTGTTGCTGCTGTCCTAGGGTTTAGGGTTTACTTGTATTCCGAATTGTTTTATTTTTACTTAATTTCAAATTTTCTCTAAAATATTTTAGGGTTTAGGGTTTAGGGTTTAGGGTTTAGGGTTTAGGGTTTAGGGTTTAGGGTTTAGGGTTTATTATTTATTTATTATTTATTTTTGTGTGTAGGTATATGTTTAACTCTTGTAGCATATCTAGAAGCTCTATGGTCTGCATGCACTCGTCTCCGTCTGTCTCTTCTTGCTGTTGTGGGGTCCGCTAGCTGCTGCAGCTTCCTCGAAGCAGCAAGAGTATGTCTTGCTGCAGCAACAGCACGTGCTGCTTGGGGGTTAGCTCTACAGCGTCAGCAGCATTTTATAGCAAGTACAGCAGCAGCAGCAGCAGCAGCTGCTGCTGCTGCTGCTGCTGCTGTTCCGTTAACAGATAGAGATGGAGACACTCAACCTACTGCTGCTGCTGCTGCAGCAGCAGCAGCAGCAACAGCAACAGGAACGCCAGGATTT
>OY986953.1:2130440-2132940 GCA_963920595.1 Eimeria praecox
AGGTCTGCTGCTGCTGCTGCTGCTGCTGCTGCTGCTGCTGCTGCTGGAGGGTCACAGCAGCAGCAGCAGCAGCAGCAGCAGCAGCAGCAGGGGTTTAAACAACAGAAGATAAAGAAGCAGACAAATTTGTATGACTCATTTATTCTTTTTATGGAGGGCTTATTGTATATGCATGCAGCAGCAGCAGCAGCAGCAGCAGCAGCAGCTGTGTGGCCTTGGCTTGTGGCGTGGGGCCCGCAGCAGCAACAGCAGCAACAGCAGCAGCAGCAGCAGCAGCAGCAGTGCTGCTGCTGCTGCTGCTGCATGTGGGGCGAGGCTTCCGTTTATATTTGACTGCCGTTTTGTTTATTTGTTGTTTAAATTATAAATATTAAATTTAATTTATTTCTATTTATATTATTAACTTGATCTCTTGATCTGCTGCAGTGGGGCGCCCGCCTGCTGCTGCTGCTGCTGCTGCTGCTGCTGCTGTTGCTGCTGCTGCTGCTGCTGCGGTCCTCTCTTTGCACAGGAAGGTTCAGCATAAGGCTGCTGCTGCGGCAGCAGCAGCAGCAACATATCAGCATCAGCAGCAACAGCTGCAGCAGCAACAGCCGCTGCAGCAACAACAGCAGCTGCAACAGCAACAGCAGCAACAGCAACAGCAGCAGCAGCAGCAGCAGTGTGCAAACTCAGAAGCATACTGCCTCTCAGCATAGGAGCTGCAGCTGTTGTGGGGTCTGCAACAGCAGCAGCAACAGCAGCATCAAACGCAGCATCAACAGCAGCAGCAACAGCAGCATCAAACGCAGCATCAACAGCAGCAGCAGCAGCAGGAATCGCATATAACTGAATCCCTCGTATCAGGACAGGATGGGTAAGGCTTCAGCAGCAGCAGCAGCAGCAGCAGCAGCAGCAAATGCTGCTACAGCAGCATCTGTCTCGCTGCCTCGGGGCTGTCTGTCTGCTTTCTCTCCCTGCGGAACCTTCTTCGCTTCTGCTGCTCCTCCTACGCTGCTGCAGCAGCAGCAGCAGCAGCAGCAATATGACAGCCGTGGGGTGTTGCCGCGCAGCAGCATCCGTGTTTGGCGCTGCAGCTCCACAGCAGCAGCAGCCGCACAGAACAGCAGCAACAGCAGCATCACTACAGCACCAGCACCAGCAGCAGCAGCAGCAGCAGCAGAAGCAGCAGCAGCAGCAGCAGCAGAGTCTCTCGAGTTTCAGAGACAATTCCTAGGGCAGTCTATATCGCAGGTTACGTTTGTTAACGTCAGCAGCAGCAGCAGCAGCAGCAGCAGCAGCAGCAGCAGCAGCAGCAAGCTGCTGCTGGTTGTGGGGACAGAGTCAGGGATGGTTGCTGCAATAAATTGTTATGAAGATTGGAGTTTAATGTTTTTAGTTTATCTCGATCAAGCAGCAGCAGCAGCAGCAGAGGAAGAAGAAGATGAAGCAGCAGCAACAGCAGCAGCAGCAGCAGCAGGCAGCGGTGGTAGTGCTACAGTGCGAGCCCTCGTCCCACTCAACAACAGCAGCAACAGCAGCAGCAGCAGCAGCAGCAGCAGCGAGCTGCTTGTGCTGCTGCGCAGGGGTCCCCTTGTCTCTTCTCTTATCGTTATCGATTTATTAAATGGAGGGAATGTGCTTCGACACTCCGATGTGGGGCGAGGCTTCAATTACGCCTTGCTGCTGCAGCAGCCGCAGCAGCAGCAGCAGCAGCAGCAGGAGCAGCAGGAAGAGGAGGAGGAGGAGGAGAGAGGTGCTGCAGCAGCAGGAGAGAAGAGGAGACAGCTGGTACTACTTGGTAGCAGCAGCAGCAACAGCAGCAGCAATTTAGTTATATTTGATATGCAGCAGCAGCAACTCGTAGCCAAGCTGTTGGGGGCCTCTTCAGGTTTTGCTGCTGTTGCTGCTGCTCCTGCAGCAGGTCTTATTGCTGCTGTATGTACAGATGCAGCGCATTCAGAGCAGCAGCAGCAGGTTGCTGTTTGGAGACTGCCGCAGCACCTCTTCAGCAGCAGCAGCAGCAGCAGCAGCAGCAGCAGCAGCAGCAAGAAACTCAAAGTGCCTCTGTGGGGCGTCCTTGCCTACCATCAGCGATTGCTGCAGCTGACGTTCCTTAGCAGCAGCAGCAGCAGCAGCAGCAGCAGCAGCAGCAGCAGCGAGGCAGCGGGAAGTGATGATGAGGTAGAGAGGGAGCAGCAGCAGCAGCAGCAGCAGCAGCAGCAGCAGATGTTGGTGTGTCTGACAGATCAGCAGCAGCTAGTTGCCTGGCGTCTAGACACCGCAGCTTCTACGGTGCCGGCGCTGCCGCAGCAGCAGATAACAACAAGGACTGCAGCAGCAGCAGCAGCAGCAGCAGTAGGGAATGGGGGTGTTTTCTACATACAGCAGCAGCAGCAGCAGCAACAGCAGCAGCAGCAGCAGCAGCAGGGGTTATACGTCGCAAGAGGTATGCTGTTAGACCCTGTCTGCCACATAACACTACTCAAGGATGCAGCAGCAGCAGCAGCAGCAGCAGCAG
>OY986953.1:2145440-2147940 GCA_963920595.1 Eimeria praecox
GCAGCAAGCGAGCAGCAGGAGACAGCAGCATCAGCAAGACAGCAACAGCAGCAGAATACAGCAGCAGGAGACAGCAGCAGCAGCAGCAAGACAGCAACAGCAGCAGAATACAGCAGCAGGAGACAGCAGCAGCAGCAGCAGCAGCAGCAAGCCAGCAGCAGAAGACAGCATCAGGAGACAGCAGCAGCAGCAGCATGAGGAGGAGACAGCAGCATCACCTACTTGAATACAACAGGAAGAGACAGAAAACATCTAGAGGAGACAATCATAGCATGAGGCTGTTTCAATGCTGCAGCAGCAGCAGCATATCTCTCTAACCCCACAGGTACCCCCTGTGCTTCTATCGTAGGCACCTCACCAGGGGGCCCCTGAGCAGCAGCAGCAGCAGCTGTCTCTGCTGCTGCTGCTGCAGCAGCAGCAGCAGCAGCAGCAGCAGAGAGGCCTCGCCCTTTCCGCTCTCGTAGCAGCAGCAGCAGCTGCTGCAGCACAGCAGCATCAAGATAAAGCTGCAAGCCCCACGCAGACTGCATGCGAATAGCTTTCAAATCGAAGCAGCGGCGGAGACACCTCAGAAGGAGACACTTGCAAGGAGCAGCAGCTGCTGCTGCTGCTGTTGCTGCTGTTGCTGCTGTTGCTGCTGTTGCTGGAGGAGCTGCTGCTGCTGCAGCAGCAGCAGCAGCAGCAGCAGCAGACTGCCTCGAGAAAGCGTAAGGAGTTGCACTCAGAGAGCCACGAAAATCAAGACGAAGAAAATACTGAGACTGCTGCTGCTGCTGCTGCTGTTGCTGCTGCTGCTGCTGCTGTTGCTGCTGCTGTTGCTGCTGCAGCTGCAGCAGTGCAGCACCGAGGAAAGGTAGCCTCACGAGTACAGCTTCAGCTGCTGTTGCTGCTGCTGCTGCAGCAGCAGCACGAGATAACAGCCACGCCCTCTTACTGAGAGCAGACAGCCGCTGCTGCATGCGAGGAGACAGTAAAGCAGACCTCCCCTCGGGGACTGTATCTGCTGCTGCTGCTGCTGCTGCTGGTGCTGCTTCTGCTGCTGCTGTTGCTGGAGGAGAGAAGGCCTGCCTCACTCGCGCTGCTGCTGCAGACATCGAAGCAGCAGTAACGGGGACAGCAGCACCCACCCCGCTGCTGAGGTGTACAGACACCTCGAATGGCTGCAGCAAACGTATATACACAGCAGCAAGAACAGCAACAGGTGCAGCAACAGCAGCAGCAGCAACAGGTGCAGCAGCAGCAGCAGCAGTAAGCATGCAAGGACCTTACGAGAGGAGACAGAGAGATGACAGAAGAGGAAGATAAAGGAAGGAGGAGACAAACAAGGAGACAGAGACAGACAAGGAGACAGTTGAAATAATAAGGAGACAGTTTAAATAATAAGGAGACAGTTTAAATAATAAGGAGACAGTTTAAATAATAAGGAGACAGTTGAAATAATAAGGAGACAGTTGAAATAATAAGGAGACAGTTGAAATAATAAGGAGACAGACAGTTTAAATAATAAGGAGACAGTTTAAATAATAAGGAGACAGTTTAAATAATAGTTTAAATAATAAGGAGACAGTTTAAATAATAGTTTAAATAATAAGGAGACAGTTTAAATAATAGTTTAAATAATAAGGAGACAGTTTAAATAACGTACAGTATCAAATAAATTAATATTAGGCTTCTGTTTATTTGAAAGAGAGAAGGAGACAGTAGTCTTCGCTGTATCGACAGCTGCAATATGAGGAGACAGATAAGGAGGCAATCGTCTAGAAGCTTTAAATTTAATTTGTTTATTTATATTTATTATAGAAGAGACAGATGAATCTGTCTCCTGCTGCGGACACACCTCAATCTCGCCCCTTTCAGGTGTATCTGCAGCTCCAGACATATTATTATTAGAAGAAGACATACGAACATCAAAACTTATTGCTGTCTCTCTTGTTTTTAAACAAGAAGAAGAAGAAGAAGAAGAAGAAGAAGAAGAAGAAGAAGAAGGAGAAGAAGAAGAAGAAGGAGAAGGAGAAGAAGAAGAAGAAGAAGGAGACAGTTCTTGCTCATACACACAAAATGTTGACACGGGAAGACCCCTGAACACATCAAACCCTAAACCCTAAACCCTAAACCCTAAGCCCTAAACCCTAAACCCTAACCCTTAACCCTATAGACCCTATAGACCCTATAGACCCTAAACCCTACGCCCTAGATGCTAGAGACAGACCCTGAGCCAGACCCTTTGTATCTATTGCAGGGTTTAGGGTTTAGGGTTTAGGGTTTAGGGGAGACGTACGCAGGTTGTCTGAGGGTGCTGTTTGAGAGCAGCAACTTAGCCGTGCTGCTGCTGCTGTTACTGCTGCTGCTGCTGCTGCTGCTGCTGCTGCTGCTGCAGTAGGAAGAAGGTATATTCTTCTTTAAACTAACAACCCCTAACCAGCCTGCCCCCAAAATATTTTTATCTTGATATGTTAACTCCCCCAGAAAACGTTTAGATAAACCCTCAAACGAAAAACCT
>OY986953.1:2167940-2177940 GCA_963920595.1 Eimeria praecox
GCTGCTGCTGCTGCCGCTGCTGCTGCTGCTGCTGCTGCAGCTGCTGCTGCTGAGGATGGGGCAGAGGGGTGGAATCTTGTCGATCAGCAGCAGCAGCAGCAGCAAACGCAGCAGCTACAGTATCACGAAGGCAGCAGCAGCAACAACAACAAAAGCAACAGCAGCAGCAGTACCAACAAAGCAGCAACAGCAGCAACAGCAGCAGCAACAGCAGCAGCAGCAACAGCAGCAGCAGCAGCTTTCGCGTATTCTTACATCTCCAGCCTCGCATGCATACAGCAGAACAGATCCGAGGAGGCAGTTCGATGGATAGCTAAGAGATGTATGCCGAAGAAGAGACAGCAAATTAGATAGTACTGCTTCAGACCCATCACCTGCTGCTGCTGCTGTTGCTGCTGCTGCTGCTGTTGCTGTTGCTCCTGCTGCTGTTGTCGCTGCTGTTGCTGCTGCTGCATCGAGCAGCTGCTGCTCAGCCTTCGCAGACATACTCTCCTCCTTGCTGCTAGACTCTCCAGCATATATCCACAACCTGAAACGGCAACAGCGAAAGCAACAACAGCAACAGCAGCAGCAACAACAGCAACAGCAACAGCAGCAGCAACAGCAGCAGCAGCAGCAGCAACAAGCGAAATCCTGCAGAAGAGTTAGACGAAAATCAACGAAAAAACAAAAATAAAAAATAAAAAATAAAAAAATAAAAAATAAAAATAAATAAAGAAGAAGACATAAATAACAGCAACAACCCCACCAACAAACACACAGAAAATAAAAAATATAAAAGAAACAAAAATAAATAAATAAATAAATAAATAAACAATTAAATAACAAATTACCAACACCAACAGCAACACCAACAGCAACACCAACAGCAACAACAGCAGCAGCAGCAGCAGCAGCAACAGCAGCAAGGGGTGTATAACAACAACCCCACCTGCCTCTGTATGATGAAGCTGCCTGTTTTATTTGTCTTACAAAACCCCACACGATCAGCGAGGCCAGCGGCTGCTGCACTGTAAGGGCAACACCTGCATCATCTTCTATCTGCTGCTGCTGCTGCTGCTCCTGTTGCTGCTGCTGCTGCTGCTGCTGGTGTGTTTGTATGTCGTCAGCCACCACCCACAGACTGCTGCTGCTGTCTTGTGTATGTGTCTCTTCCTCTGTCTCTTCTTCTTCTGTCTCTTCTTCTTCTGTCTCTGTCTCTGTCTCTGTCTCTTCTTCATTATCAAAGACAGCAGCAATATCGCATCTTGCTGTGTGTACTTTAAATATGTTATGTCTTGTTTGTTTCTTCTCTCTCTCTGTCTCCTTCTCCTTCAAGTGCTGCAGACCCCACACTGTAGCTGCTTCTTCCTCTTCCTCCTGCTCCTCCTCCTGCTGCTGCTGCTGCTGCTCCTTCAGCTGCTGCAGCAGCGTGCGCTGTCTCCCATCGCTCTGCATGCGCCAACGGCCACGCAAGGCGCCCTCCTCCTCGATTTCTGCTGCTGCTGCTGCTGCTGCTGCTGCTTCTGCTTCTGCTTCAGCTGCTGCTTCTGCTGTTTCTCCTGCTGCACTCTCTGCAGCTTTTGCTGCTTCAGATTCTGCTGCTGCTGCTTCTGCTCCTGCCGTCTTCTTCTCTCTCACATCAGCTCCCTTCTTGACTCCTGCTGGTGCTGCTGCAGCAGCAGCAGCAGCAGCTTCTGCTGCAGTGACAGTTGCAACTTTGATGGAAGTTCGTGCCCGCTCAGCTGGTGCAGCAGCAGCAGGAGCCGCAGCAGGAGCCGCAGCAGCAGCAGGAGCAGCAGCAGCTGCTGCCGCTGCTGCTGCTGGCTTTTGTTTGGCTGTGTGGGGTCTGGCAGCAGAATGCAAATCTTTGAGCAGCACACGCGCGAAGCCTTTGAGGGAGTCGCTAGCTAATCCATGAGGCGACAGATTTGTCTGCTGCTGCTGCTGCTGCTGCTGCTGTTGCTGTTGCTGCTGCTGCTGCTGCTGTTCAGCTGCTTCTTCACGCTCCAGCATAGCATTCCAAGCCTCCTGTAGCTGCTCTGCAGCCGTCTTATACATAGATGAGGGGGCACGTTGCTGCTGCTGCTGCTGCTGCTGTGTGTCTTGTGAAAGGGAAGGCCAGGCTGAAGAAGAGCCCCCGCCCTGCTGCTGCTGCTGCTGCTGCTGCTGTTTTGCTTGCAGCTCAGGCCACTGCTGCTGCAGCATATGCTGCTGCATTCGCGTCTGATGCGAGTCTCTGAATTCAGCAGGTGTCTCTACAGCTTCTCCATCGTCTTCCCACAGCTGTCTCTGTTCCCGATCAATCTGCTGCTGCTGCTGTTGCTGCTGTTGCTGCTGCTGCTGCTGCTGCTGTTGTCGCTCTTGTTCTTGCATGTTCTGCTCTGCACATCTCTCCTCGAAGGCGCGTAGCAGCGCTTCTGCTTCT
Source organism: Eimeria praecox (assembly GCA_963920595.1). Taxonomy (NCBI): domain Eukaryota; phylum Apicomplexa; class Conoidasida; order Eucoccidiorida; family Eimeriidae; genus Eimeria; species Eimeria praecox. The sequence goes on from OY986953.1 coordinate 2,170,348, forward strand.
TCAGGTAGCGTTGATGCCTCCGCCACAACTCGGCGACCCTCAAAGTCAAACGTCACCTTGGGCCGCTCTGCAGCAGCAGCAGCAGCAGCAACAGCAGCAGCAGCAGCAACAGCAGCAGCAGCAACAGCAGCAGCAGCAGCAACAGCAGCAGCAGCAGCAGCAGATGCAGCAGCAGATGCAGCAGCAGATGCAGAAGGTTGGTATGATCTGAAAGCGGAAAGAGCAGATGAGGCGTGCACTAGTGTTCGTATTTGCTGTTGCTGCTGCTGCTGTTGCTGTTGCTGCTGTTGCTGTTGCTGCTGCTGTTGCTGCTGCTGCTGTTGCTGCTGTTGCTGTTGCTGCTGTTGCTGTTGCTGTTGCTGCTGCTGTTGCTGCTGCTGCTGTTGCTGCTACAACATGATGTTTTCTCTGTATCCTACCTTTCTCTAAATTAAATGCATCCTGGAGGCGCTGCAGCAGCTGCTGCTTCTCCTGCTGCTGCTCCGGTGACAGCCACATATCTCTCTTACATTCGAGCTGTACGCCGACGTTGGCGTCAAACCAACAGCTGCTCAGATCCAAGACACGAGTCTGCTGCTGAGCCTGAGTGTCTCTCACCACCAGCTCACGGTGTAGACGTAGTGCTGCAGACAACAACAATAACAACAGCAGCAGCAGCAGCAGCAGTAACAGCAGCAGCAGCAGCAACAGCAGCAGCAGCAGGAGGCGAGGAACACAAGCAGCAGATCAGCAAATCCATAGAATAATTTTTCGTGATTTTGGGTGTAAGTAGACAGAGAGAAAACGAAAGACAGTGATGAGTGGTTTGGGGCTGCATGCTCCTACTGCTGCTGCTGCTGCTGCTGCTGCTGCTAGTGTTGCTGTTGCTGCTGCTGCTGCTGCTGCCCTCTTACCCCTGAGGTATGTTTCGTCAGCTTTGATCTTCGCCTTCAGCTCTTCGATCTCCTTTAAAAGCTCCTCCTGAGTCTCCTGCTGCTGCTGCTGCTGCTGCTGCGTTTGCTGCTGCTGCTGCTGCTGCTGCTGCTGCTGCTTCTCCAGCAGCACGAGGTGCTGTTTGTTTTGTTTAACCCTGGTGTCTACTGAGGAGGTGATAGAAGGTAGAGCAGCACTAGGCATAACTTCATTAGCACAAAACAGACAGCGAACGCCTTCGCTGCTGCTGCTGCTGATGCTGCTGCTGTTGCTGCTGCTGTTGCTGCTGAGGCCAAAGCGGCAACGAATCAAACCGCAGCTGAGACATACACCGTAGGCGCCATGTTCTACACCAAGACACAGACAGTGTACAGGTCCTGCTGCTGCTGCTGCTGCTGCTTTTGCTGCTCGAGTTGCAGCAGCACCCTCTTTCTTACTCTGCCCGCGAAATCGACCCCTGCTGCTGCTGCTGCTGCTGCTGCTGCTTCCTGAAAAGGCAGAGAAGGTAGCGATCCCAAAGTGCTGCAGCACTTGCTGCTGCTTCCTCGGCAGCCTCCTAGAAACAGGAGGAGCCTCTGGCCATACAGCTTCTTCTTGAGACTCAGCAGCAGCAGCAGCTGCAGCAGCAGCAGCAGCAGCAGCTTCACCTTCAAGTTTCTCCTGCTGCTGTTGCTGCTGGCGCTCGTGTTTCTGCTGGTTGTGCTGCTGCCGCTGCAGCCGTTGCTGCTGCTGCTGCCGTTGAGGCTGTTTATGACTTTGCTGCTGCGGATGCTGTGGGGCTGTACTGTTCTGTTGCTGCTGCTGCTGTTGCTGCTGTTGCTGCTGCTGTTGTTGCTTCTGCTGGAGTTTGTTCTTATACAACGGCTCACTCTTGCTCGCCGTTGGCTGCTGTTGTTGCTGCGACTGCTGTTGCTGTTGCTGCTGCTGCTGCTGCTGTTGCAACGGCTGCTGTTGTTTCTGCATGCCCCATTGTTGACTGCGTTGGTTGCTCATATTATTGCTGTTGCTGCTGCTGCTGTTGCTGCTGCTGCTGTTGCTGCTGCTGCCGATGCTGCTGCTGCTGCCGGGTGTATCCCGCGTTGCTGAGGATAGCTTTGCTGCTGCAGCAGGAGCAGCAGCAGCAGCAGCAGCATTTGAGCGGTGAGGAGAGTCTCTCTCACCCCTGCAACGGGGGGCTTCATTGACTGGATCCGCAGCAGCAGCATTTGCAGCATTTGCAGCAGCAGCATCTGCAGCAACACCCGTACTCCGTAGAGGAGAAGCAGCAGCAGCAGCAGCAGTAGGAGCCGCCGCACCGGTTGCTTCTGTAAGTGTGTGGCCACTGCCTCGAGGCAAACTATCAGCGGCTCTTTCGCCTACCCCTGCATTTGTGCTGCTGCTGCTGCTGCTGCTGCTGTTGCTGCTGCTGCTGCTAGCGCTGCTGCTGCTGCTGGGGTTGTAGGCACGAGCTACAAAGGCATCAACAAAACGTTGAAGGAGCGGCTGAGCCCTTTGATAACTTGCAGGTGTATGGAGAGGTTCAACGATAGCCTCAACAAATCCACGGAGGCTTTGAACAGCCTCATGGTCGACTGCTGCAAGACCTCCCTGCTGCTGCTGCTGCTGCTGCTGCGGCTGCGGGGTGGCTTCTGCTAGGTAGTCCCACATGTGCTGCAGCAGCTCCGGAGACACCTCGTTCACAGGCATCTGAAGCAGCTCTGCTAGCAGCGGCAGCTGCGCTCCAGCAAAATCTTCGGGGATGAGCAACGGGGGCCTCATGGCTGCAACGGTGTTGCTGCTGCTGATGGTTGACTTCACACAGCACCGAAACCTTTAACAAATTCGTCTGCTGCTGCTGTTGAGAAGATTCTATGAAGCAAGAGAGAGAGATACATATATATATATGATATTGTTGAGGTATCACAGACATAGAGGCGCTGCCGCTGCACATTGCCTGCGGAGGCTACGGCGCTTGCAGCTATTCATGTTAGACAGAAAATTCAAATTTTAGTATTTAATGCTTCATAAATGTATTTTTAAGCTTTTGAATGAAGTAACAAATGGTATTTAATTGATAGAAAATCTTTACCGAAGCCTTCGTGCTGTAGCGGCGGCGCCGTTGGCGTGGCTGCATGCAGATATATGATGGGTTGAATTCATGAAGAAACCTCACATGTTCTCGCATAAAAAGTATTTATATTTGTTCTTATTGCTTTATTTGATATAGATAGAAAGATTTAGATGGAATGAGGCCGCGGGAAAGCCGAAGATCGGAGCCGTTCATATTTTTATTTCCTGGGCGATTTCAGACTTTTCTCGAGGCATTTTTGTAAATTGTTTGCTTGCATTGTTTATGAAGTTTGTAATTAACAAAATATTTATCGTTAAATCTTTTCTTTTCTTTTCATAAAATTCTTATCCAGGTTTCTTCTTTTTCTGCTCCTGGCCGCCTATATACTTGTCCTGAAAGGGGGGGGGGATTTGTTGATGCTCGTCAGCTATTCAAGAAAAAAATAAAAAAAAAGTTTGAATTGTTTTTAAATTATTTAACATCAGGAAATAATAAATATTTCAACCGTTGATTTTCCTTTTTGGCCTTTTTACTTCATCGTTTAAATAAAAAAAAGAAGAAATATTCGTATATTGAATACTATGGCGTCAGGGCTGCAGTCGCTGCTCGAGCGTACGTACACCCGAATTAGTTGATTCTCTAGATTATTTTCTCCTTTGAATTTATATTTGCTGCTGTTTTGTTTATAAAGACCCTCTTTTATCTCCTCTCTGCATGCCTCTATTGTATGTCTACTGTTTATTTGTTGAAAGAGCAGCGAGAGTTAGAGAATGTACACGAGAGGGTTTACTGTACACAGTTAAGAACAAGGCTAGTCTGTTGATTTGTTGCTACTGTATTTGCTGCTGCTGCTGCTGCGTTTTCTGCTGCTGCATCTCCTACTGTATGTTCTGTGTGCTGCTGCTGTATTTGTTGCTGTATTTGCTGCTGCTGCTGCTGCTGCTCTTGCTCTTGTTGCTGCTGCTGCTGCAGAGCGTGTGTGTGTGTTGACGTTTGACGGTCGTCTGTTTATGGGGACGTTAACAGCATTCGATCAGTCTACGAATATTGTATTAAATAAATGCATAGAGAAGGTTGTACATGAAGATGCCCCCGTTGAAATCATACCTCTAGGTCTATATCTTCTTAGAGGAGACAATATGTAAGGCTTCATCCTGCTGCTGCTGCTCCTGCTCCTGCTGCTGTTGCTGCTGATGCTATTGCTGTTGGTGCTGATGGTGATGATGATCTTCCTGCTACCGCTGCTGCTGCTCTTGCTGCTGCTGTTGTTCTTGCTGCTGCTGCTGCTGCTGCTGCAGTTGCTGCTTCTCGTGCTGCTGTCAGCGTTGTTGCTGCGTGCCTATCAGCAACACCTTCGCATGCAAGAATAAGATAAGATAGTGTTAAGTGCCTTAAATATGTTTATATCTTCTTCTACTACTATTTTATTTGTATTCTATTTCTTTTCTATTTCTTTTTTAATTTTATTTTATTTTTTTTTTTTTATTTTATTTTAGTGCTGTCGTCGGACAAGTTGATGAAGACGTCGAGAAGTCGATAGATGCTTCGGGTGTACGTGCACCTCCTCTAAAGCCGGTAAGAGCGAAAGCCTGCAGCTCTTTATTATTTATTAATTGTATTGTAGATTAGTCTTTTATATTATTCTCCTACATATATCAGTTAAAAGATGTTGCTGCTATTGCTGCTGCTATTGCTGCTGTTGCTGCTATTGCTGCTACTGCTGCTGCTGCGTGTGGTTTGCTGTTTGCTGTTGTGCTGCAGATCAAACACTCTTAGACGTATGCACGCAACACGCCTTCCTGCATCCGGAGCAGCTGCAGCAGCGGCTGCTGCTGCAGCAGCGGCTGCTGCTGCAGCAGCGGCTGCTGCTGCAGCAGCGGCTGCAGCAGCAGCAGCAGCTGCTGCTGCTGCTGACTACACGTATTTTATTTGTATGCATGAAGATGTATGTTTTGTATGTGTGCATGCGAAGATAATTAATACGTGTTTAGAAAGACGACAGCAGCATTTGCTGCTGCAGCAGCAGCTGCTGCTGCTGCAGCATCTGTTGCTGCAGTTGCTGCATCTGTTGCAGCATTTGCTGCAGCATTTGCTGCTGCGCTGTCTACTTGACTATACACCTGAGCGGGTGAGGTGTACGTTGAAGTTAAGAAAGCTGGAAGGAGTGCAAGTGTGAGGTGGTGTTGTTTAATTAATTAATGTATTTAAATGTATTTAAATACATTTAATTAATGCATGCATCTAAATATATTTAAACATATACATTTATGTATTTAAACTTGCAAACAAAACAAAAAAAAATCGAGGGAGACGCCGAGGAGGCTTTCGCTCAATCATTCAAAAATAGTATTTTGTTTTAAATATAATACTAGGGATGTAAGAAATAATGATGCTATTCTCTAGAAAGAATATATATATATATATATATATATATATATATATATATATATATATATATATATATATATATATATATATATATACTTTGTCTAGAAAGGAGCATGCATGCACTGACACCCCTTGAAGCCTTGCGGTGTATATGAAGGAAGCACTTTAGGTAGAAAGAAAGACTAAAATAGAGGGAGAAAGATAGATATATACAACAGTATAGATTTTGTGTAGATACACCTCACTGTATATAGAGTTCCGTCCACTCAGAGTTTTTAAGACGCTAATAATATAATTTGGTACAAGCAAAAACATAAAATTACTTTTCTGAGTAGATTTTTTCTTAAAAATAGTATAAATTTGCACACAGATATTGAGGTGTACGTGCAGCTGCCGGTGGTCGGCACCAGTGGGCTCTGGGGCTGTGAGAGGTTTCGAGGGAGGAAACAACATGTTTTTTCTGTTATTTTATCATTATTTTGTTATATTCTCTTTAGTATTTCTTCATTTAATCATTAATTGTCAATTTTATTGAAGAAGGCAGCAGCATGCAGCCCACGACCTCGCGCGATCTGTGCTCTCGGTGAAGAGGAACCTAGACTGCTCTTCTTTTTTTGAGTTTATTTTTTGTTTATTTTTGAACAAAACATTGTCATTTTCTTCTATGTTTGTATATTACACGGATTAAAATAAAGAAACAGACAGTATCTGCAACAGAAGCCAACACCAAACAGTGGCCTCCCTCCACGGGTGGGCGATCATCGTTAATATTTCGTGATAAATTTACATACACTCGATTAAAAATATATTTTATCTCTATCAAATCAATTTGCAAATGTTTGACAGCAGTTTCGATGGAGGTTTCTCTCTGCGTGCGGCGTCGACTTTCGATGCTACGAGAAGCCAAGGTGTACATACACCGCACATGAGTGTTTCTTTCAAGTCCTCTTCAACAAGAGAATCTACTCATAGTATTTATAAAACAACAAACTACAAAATTCTTGAAGAACAACTTAAAAAACGTTTGAAAGAAGTAGAAACACTCATAACTCGAGTAGAGCTAACACCTCAGGGTGGGACAGGTAAGAAAAACAACACAGAGTTTATCTTTATTTATTTGTTGCATGCAATACCTGCAGCAGCAAAATATGCTGCAGCAAATGAAGCTGCAGCTGCAGCAGCAGAAAGCAGCAGCAGCAGCAGATAAAGCAGCAGCAACAGCAGCAGGAACAACGGCGGTAGAACAAGCTGGAACGAAGACAGCAGCAGCAGCAGCAGCAAGAGCAGCTGCAGCAACAGACACAGCAGCCACAGCAGCAGCACCTGCATCAGCAGTTGCATCAAAAGACAAATCAGCCACAGCCGCAACAACAGCAACAGCAGCAGCAGCAGCAGCAGGATGGGGTGTGTACTTGGCTGTTCAGCTGCTGCTGCTGCTGCTGTTTGCTGCAGGTTTTGCTTCTCCTTCAACCCTCGCCACAGCACTATCTGATGCCGATGTATCTGTAAGTCTGAGGTGTATGTACACCTGAAGAAGGCGTGTCTTGTCTGGTGTACATGCATCTCTTTCTACTTCATAACAGCAGCTATCTGCTGCTGCTCAGAAACACGAAGCAGCAGAGGCTCCGATGTCTCTACAAGCTGCTGCTGCTGCTGCTTGTTTGCTGCTGGTGTTGCTGCTGGTGCTGCTGCTGTTGCTGCTGCTGCTGTTGGTGCTGCTGCTGGTGCTGGTGCTGCTGCTGCTGTTTGTTTGCTGCTGCTGCTGCTGTTAATGCTGCTGCTGTTGCTGTTTGTTTGCTGCTGCTGCAGCTACAGCAGCTAAGCATCGAAGCTCGTGGATCTCCTTCCGGCCAGGCGCTTACATCTGAGGTGTGGCTACAGCTGTAGACTGTTGTCTTTGTTTTATTTTTATTTTTATTTTTGTTTTTATTTTTATTTATATTGTGTTTAGTGTATTCTAGCTGATTAGGGTGTATAGACAGCGTTGAAGAGAGGGCGTGGGTTTATCTTCTTTTCTTACTTTTCTCTCTATTTTTATTTTAGTGTTTATTTTTCCTTGTTTTTATTTGTTTTATTTTAATTTGTTTTTGTCTTGTTTTAATTTAATTTTAATTTAATTTAATTTAATTCGATTTAATTTTAATTTGATTTAATTTTAATTTAATTTAATTTTAATTTAATTTAATTTAATTTATATTATTTTGTTTTTTAGATTTCCTCATACTCCGAAGTACTTCAGCAGC
>OY986953.1:2192940-2197940 GCA_963920595.1 Eimeria praecox
AAAATAAAATAAAATAAAACAAACTAAACTAAACTAAAACAAAATAAAATAAACTAAAATAAAATAAAATAAAATAAACAAACGAACCGTACCCGAAGACTTTATGTATTGGCGTCATAACTTTGGAGACACGCAAACTAAACTAAACTAAAATAAAATAAAATAAAATAAAATAAAACAAACTAAACTAAACTAAAACAAACTAAAATAAAATAAAATAAAACAAACTAAACTAAACTAAAACAAAATAAAATAAACTAAAATAAAATAAAATAAAATAAACAAACGAGCCGTACCCGAAGACTTTATGTATTGGCGTCATAACTTTGGAGACACACAAACTAAACTAAACTAAAATAAAATAAAATAAACTAAAATAAAACAAAATAAAATAAAATAAAACAAACTAAACTAAAATAAAATAAAATAAAATAAAATAAAATAAAATAAAATAAAATAAAATAAAATAAACAAACGAGCCGTACCCGAAGACTTTATGTATTGGCGTCATAACTTTGGAGACACTAAGAAAGGCGAATTCTAATCCTCCTTTTAATATTCTCGCTTCATCGCTCGTGAGAACATGTACTACGTTATCATGGTAATCAACTAACGCTAACAGCTGCTTCTTATCGTAGATTGTACCCAAGTCTTCCCCTAAACAAATATAATTAATAAATAAATAAATAAATAAATAAATAAATTAGTTAGTTAGTTAGGTAATTAATTATATTAAAAGATATTTAGGAATCAAGGTTTTAAGTTAGGAATTAATTAATACAGAGTTATATATATATATATATATATGTATATATATATATATATATACATGCATACATACACCTTGACATAAATATTAATATTATTAATATTATTAATATTATTAATATTATTAATATTATTAATATAATTAATATTATTAATATTATTCTTAAGATGTATTTTAATATTATACAATTAGAATTAAGATTTATATTAATATTAATATTAATATTAAATTAATATTAATAAAATAATATCAATATTATTTTATTTTGTAATATATGTATGTGTATATACGTATACACAGACACAGCAGCAGCAACAGCAGCAGCAGCAACAGCAACAGCAGCAACAGCAGCAACAGCAACAGCAGCAGCAACATCAAATCTAAGAAACAGCAGCAGATGACAGCAGCAGCAGAAGACAGCAGCAGCAGCACAAAACAGCAGCAGCAGCAGCAGCACAAAACAGCAGCAGCAGCAGCAGCAGAAAACAACAGCAGCAGCATCACCAACATCATCATTAACATCATCATCACCAGCAGGACTTTGTGTGTGTAGTAAATAAGTAGATAAATACAATATATCTATATACCTATATATATATATAGATATATAGATATATAGATATATAGATATATAGATATAGATATACATATAGATATAGATATATATAGATATATAGATATACATATACATATAGATATATATATATATATATATATATATATATAAATATACAGAAAACTCTCCTGCATCCAACTCTCTCACCTAATAAATAATTAAGAGCAGCTGCAATCGGTTTAACAACAGGGAAGAGAAGCCATTCTAGAAACCAAACAAACCACGAAAAGTACCCCCCCACTCGTAAACCATGACGAGCACAGACAGCCTGAGGGACTATCTCTCCGAATAATGTTATTACGACTGTTGATACTAGAAAACCTACTAACCTGAAACACACAAACAGCAGCAGCAACAGCAGCAACAGCAGCAGCAACAGCAGCAGCAGCAGAAGAAGAAGAAGCAGAAAAAACGGTTAGAAAGGTATAAAAATCCATCAAAGGATCTGCTGCTGCTGCTGCTGTTGCTGCTACTGCTGCTGCTGCTGCTGCTACTGCTGCTGCTGCTGCTGCAGCAGCAGCAATAATAATAGTAATACGAAGAGATATATAAAAACAGCATTGTATTAGACAAACACGAATACAACAGCAGCAACAGCAGCAACAGCAACACATCCAACACCATCATCATCATCAACAGCATCATCATCAACAGCACCATCAACAGCAGCAGCAACAGCAGCAACAGCAGCAGCAGCAGCAGCAGGAGGACAAGGTCCTACCCATCCGTAATCCCCCCCAGAAGTAGAGAGAATCCCGCATTAACAGCAACATTGGCTGTCAGTAATGTAACAAGCAAGTAGTTCCCGTCTCGACGTAATGGCAATATGCGCCGAGCATGAATAGAATTTAATATGTCTCCTGCTGTCTCCTTAGGCCCATCTACAACTAATCTTAATTGTACTATGTCGAGGGTTAAGAGACCTAAAGAATGAGAGAAAGAGAGACACAGAGACAGAGAGAGAGAGAGAGAGACAGATATAATAAATATACTATAGTTATAGTATAGTATTATATACATATATATATATATATATATCTGCAATTATAACGATATTAATGTTTATTTATATTTGTTTATATTTATTTTAATTTAGTTATATTTATGTATATTTATGTATATTTATCTATAATATTCATATTTGTTTTGTTTGTCTGTTTGTTATGTAGACATATATATATATATATATATATATATATATATATATATATATATATATACGAGACAGAAGAAGAGACAGGAGAGAGGGGAGGAGACAGAAGAAGAGACAGAAGAAGAGACAGAAGAAGAGACAACAAAAGAAACAGCATAAGAGACAGAAGAAGGAGACAGCATGCAAGAGACACCATACAAGAGACACCATACAAGAGACAGCCTATAAGAGACAGTATATAAGAGACAGTCTAAGGAGACAGCCTAAGGAGACAGTATAACGAGACAGCATACAAGAGACAGTATACAAGAGACAGTATATAAGAGACAGTCTAAGGAGACAGTATACAAGATACAGTGTATAAGAGACAGTCTCCAAGATACAGTATATAAGATACAGTGTACAAGAGACAGTGTACAAGAGACAGTATATAAGAGACAGTCTAAGGAGACAGTATATAAGAGACAGTATACAAGAGACAGTCTCCAAGATACAGTATATAAGAGACAGTATATAAGAGACAGTATACAAGAGACAGTCTCCAAGATACAGTATATAAGAGACAGTATATAAGAGACAGTATACAAGAGACAGTCTCCAAGATACAGTATATAAGAGACAGTATATAAGAGACAGTATACAAGAGACAGTCTCCAAGATACAGTATATAAGAGACAGTATACAAGAGACAGTGTACAAGAGACAGTCTCCAAGATACAGTATATAAGAGACAGTATACAAGAGACAGTATATAAGAGACAGTATATAAGAGACAGTATATAAGAGACAGTGTACAAGAGACAGTGTACAAGAGACAGTATATAAGAGACAGTATATAAGAGACAGTATATAAGAGACAGTGTACAAGAGACAGTGTACAAGAGACAGTCTCCAATTAACAACAAGTATATAGTACGTATAGAACAGACCTAAAGTAAGACCTGAGAAGAGAGCACTGCCTATCGCGCATGCAACAGCCAATACGATGGAGACAGTGAGAGGCAGGGGACTGTCTACTGCAGCAGTATCTGGCATTTGCAGCAGCAGACACAGCTACAGTACACCTCCCCTCCTCCTCCCTCCTGCTGCTGATGCTGCTGCTGCTGGTGCTGCTGCTGCTGCTGCTGTTGCTGCTGCTGCTGTTGTTGTTGTTGTTGCTGCTGCTGTTGTTGTTGTTGTTGCTGCTGTTGCTGCTATGGAAGAGTAAGGAGACGGTGGGGATGGGGCTGCTGCTGTCTATGATGAAGAGGCTGTTGATTCGGAGAGGCTGCTGCTGTTGCTGCTGCTGCTGCTGCTGCTGCTGCTGCTGCTGCTGCTAGATCTGCTGCTGCTGCTGCTGCTGCTGCTGTATAAACTGCTGCTGCTGCTGCTGTTGCTGCTGCTGCTGCTGCTGACGTCGCTGCGGATACTAAGAATGCTCGGCTGCTGCTAATCCTCCTCCTTCAGTAATGGAGGGCCCCACAAATATTGCTGCTGCTGCTGCTGCTGCTGCTGTTGCTGCTGCTGCTGCTGCTGTTGCTGCTGCTGCTGCTGCTGCTGTTGCTGCAGCTCCTACGTATGGATGCCGCCGCTTCTTCTTGTGTATATGTTGTTGCCAGTGCTGCAGCCTATCCTGCTGCTGCTGTTGCTGCTGCTGCTGCTGCTGCTGTTGCTGCTGCTGCTGCTGCTGTTGCTGCTGCTGTTGCTGCTTGAGGGGGTTAAGGAGTGTATATCGACGCGTGTGTCTATCAGCAGCAGGACAGACACATACAAATTATTTGTTTATTTGTTTATTTGTTTATTTGTTTATTTGTATAATTTAATACAAACAAAAAAAGAAGAAGAAAGAAGAAGAAGAAAGAAGAAGAAGAAAGAAGAAGAAGAAAGAAGAAGAAGAAGAAGAAGAAGAAGAAGAAGAAGAAGAAGAAGAAGAAGACGAAGACGAAGAAGAAGAAGAAGAAGAAGAAGAAGAAGAAGAAGAAGAAGAAGAAGAAGAAGAAGAAGAAGAAGAAGAAGAAGAAGAAGAAGAAGAAGAAGAAGAAGAAGAAGAAGAAGAAGAAGAAGAAGAAGAAGAAGAAGAAGAAGAAGAAGAAGAAGAAGAAGAAGAAGAAGAAGAAGAAGAAGGAAGAAGAAGAAAGAAGAAGAAAGGAGACAGTGCAGACAAATAGAGGAGAGTATATAGAGATACTAACACATCTACAACAATAAATATATTATATGTGTGAGGAGAAAGTATAAAAAATAATTAAGAGAGAGAAGAAGAGACAGAAGAAGAAGATATATAATCTGAAGATAAACAAACAAACAGCCTCCCTTCCATACAAGACAAACAGCAGCAGCAGCAGCAGCAGCAGCAGCAGCAGCAGCAGCAGCAGCAGCAGCAGCAGCAGCAGATATCTGTGCGGCAGCAGCAGCAGCAGCAGCAGCAGATATCTAAAAAAAATAAAATAAATAGAAGGAGACAGAGGAAGCAGCAGCAGCTA
>OY986953.1:2202940-2205440 GCA_963920595.1 Eimeria praecox
GAGACGCAAAGACAGCAGCAGGTTTCAAGGGCCTCTCCTCTGCTGAGCAGCAGCAACCAGAGCAGCAGCAGCAGCAGCAGCAGCAGCAGGTGTTGTGCTGAGGAGCATGCAGCAGCCCCACAAATGGCCCTTGGGGGGCCCCCTGCTGCGGTGAGGGGCCCCTCCCCCATAGATGTGCCACGTAAGAAAAAATGCAGCAGACCTTCTGCTGCCTGCTGCTGCAGCAGCTGCTGCAGCAGCTGCAGCAGCAGCAGCAGCAGCAGTAGCAGCAGTAGCAGCAGCAGAACTTGCTGCAGGTGTAGCAGCACCTGCAGCTTCTTGACTACAGCAGGAGCCCCAGAAGGAGCAGCAGCATCACCAGCAGCAGCAGCAGCAGCAAGAACAGCAGCAGCAGCAGCAGCAGCTACAGCTAAGCTGCTGTCTCCACGCTACGAAGGTCTTGTTGCTCTTACCGCCTCCACCTGCTGCAGGGCCAACGATGTCTTCGGACTTGGGGTGTATGTACAGCGAGTGCTGCATGCAACAGCAGCAGCAGCAGCAGCAGCAGCAGCGCAGCAGCACCTGGGTATGGGAGAAGAAGGCAGAGGGGGCCCCCTCCTTCTCTCTTGTTTGAAGCAACTTTGTGAGGGGGGCCCCCAGACTAAAGGCCTTCTACAGGGAAGAACGAGCCGCGGTGCTGCTGCTGCTGCTGCTGCTGCTGTTGCTGAAGTCTTGAGGGGTATACGTGCTGCGGTGTATGCACACTCGGATGCTGCTGCTGTTGCTGCTGCTGCTGAAAGGGGACAGCAGGACAGATTGGTGCTGCTGCAGCAAATATGTGGGGCGCTGCTGCTGCTGGGGTTTGAAAGGCTTTCAGAGCCTGATCTGCTGCAGCAAGCTGATACAGTTGCTGCTGCTGCTGCTGCTGCTGCTGCAGCTGCTGTCATAGGAGTGAAGGAGCTGCTGCTGCGATCAGGAACTGTGAAGCCGCCTTGGATACACCGCAGCCTCAGCAGCAGCAACAGCAGCAGCAGCAGCAACAGCAGCAGCAGCAGCAGCAGCTGCGGGGCCGTGCTGCTAGGGTGTCTCCTTCTTGTCCCTGGCGAGGGCGGCGGTTCGCTGCTCTTTGCTGATGCAGCAGCTCTCACAAATTATAGAAGAAGGCCTGCTATAACATCAGCCCAGCAGCAGCAGCAGCAACAGCAGCAGCAGCAACAGCAGCAGCAGCAGCAGCAGCAGCAGCATGAACCGAACATTCCTGTTGCAGTTGCATGCACGATCTGGGGTTCTTTCAGCAGCAGCAAATTTGTGTCTCTTCAATTAATTAGAGACAGGGGCCCCCTGTCTCCCCCTCCCCCTGCTGCTGCTGTTTCTGGCAGCAGCAGCAGGGGGAGGGGGGCCCCCCCCAGCAGCAGTACCCTCTGTGGACGTTTGGTGACAAGGGGCCCCTCGGGGGGCCCCTGTCTCCTCGCCTTTAGACAGTGGCGGTTCTACGGGGCCAGCAGCAGCAGCAGGGGGCCCCTCAGGTCTGTTAGCTGCAGTGTGGGGCCCCACACTCTGCTGCAGCGGGGGGCCCCTGCTGCTGCTGCTGCTGCTGTTAGATCTGACAGTATGAATGAAAGAAAAGAACTGTCTCCTTGTAAGCTCTCTCACAGAGACACCCCAGATAACCCTAGGGGGGCCCCCAAGTATGAGGGGCCCCGGGGGGCCCCTAAGTATGAGGGGCCCCGGGGGGCCCCCAAGTATGAGGGGCCTCGGGGGGCCCCCAAGTATGAGGGGCCCCGGGGGGCCCCTCAGCCTGCAGAATGGAGAGAGAGAGAGAAAGAAAAAGAAGAAGGAGACAAGAAAGAAGAAGAGACAGTGCAGCTACGCGTGCTGCCAGGGTGTCTGGGGTTAGTTGCTGCTTCTGCTGTGCTGCTGCCGCTGCAGCAGCAGCAGCAACATGCAAGCCCATCGCTGCAGCAAGTACATGAAGCACCGCCAGCAGCAGCAGCAACAGCAGCAGCAACAGCAACAGCAGCAGCAGCAGCAACACCGCCACTGGCGAGCCGCGATGATCCATCAGCACTCGCTGCTGCTGCTGCTGCTGCTGCTGTTGCTGCTGCTGCTGCTGCAGGCGACGAAAGTCAAGAAGGAACACAAACGAGGCCTACAACGCAACAAGCAGCAGCAGCAGCAGCAGCAGCAGCAGCAGAGACAACAGCTTCTACAGCAGCAGCAGCAGCAGCGGCTTTGCGTCCTCAGTCCTTCTGTCCTCCCTTGGCTTACTCTTCTTCAGCGGGGGGGCCCTCAGGGGGCCCCTCAGGGGGCCCCCAAGGCAGCTTTGAAGGGGGCCCCCCCTCTGCAGCAGTGCAGAAGGGGAGCTCAACAGCAGCAGCAGCAGCAGCAGCAGCAGCGGGAGCAGCAGCAGATACAGCAGCAGCAGCAGCAGCAACAGCAGCAAAAGCCAGGGCTCTCACGAACTCATACAGCGTTGCACAGCAGCATCAGCAGCAGAAGTTGTATGCTTGCTGCCTTTCAG
>OY986953.1:2212940-2225440 GCA_963920595.1 Eimeria praecox
TGCTGCTGTTGCTGCTGCTGCTGCTGCTGCTGTGTTTTCAGGCCCTTCTTTTATCTTTCTGTGTGTCTCATTTGTGTATGGGGATCTATCTGTCTATCTATCTATCCGTGCATGTATATTATATATATATATATATATATATATATATATATATATATATATATGCTGCCTCTCTGCATGCAGGCTAGCAGGGGAGTCGCATATTGGTGGTTGTTGTGTGGGGGATCGATTATCAGGAGACGATCCCAGGGGTTTGAGGGGTGTCTCCTCCTCCTCCTCCTCCTCCTCCTTCTCCTCCAGAGGAGACAGTGGCTTCGTAGATCTGTGGGTCCCTCCTACTGTCTCCCCAGGGCGATTTAGTATACTTCATGTAGGCTTACGTATTGATGTCGGCCCCTGTCTCCTTCTCTACAAGGTTGCCTCTCCCTGGCCCCAGCCACTGCGTACTATACGTATACCTAGAACATCTCCTGCTGCTGCTGCTGCTGCTGCTGCAGCAGGGGGAGCAGGGGGAGCAGCAGCAGAAGGAGCAGCAGCAGCAGCAACAGCAGCAGCAGCAACAGCAGCAGCAGCAACACACTGTCTTGGCCCGCTCCCGGGGGAAGGACTCAGCAGTTGGGTGTCTCCTTTATGTCAGGCGTGGGCAGGGGCCCTTGAGGAGACACTTGGTTTGGGGCTGTTGAGGTTGCCTGCTGCTGCTGCTCGTTGCATGCGCTGCATGCGCTGCGATGCTTATATCAGCCCCACAGTCTCCTTAGGTCGACAGCAGCTGCTGCTGTCTCTCGCCTTAGCTGGCGCCGTGTCTCTAGTCCCTGTGGTGTCTCCTGAAAGGAGTGGGGGCCCCCGAGATTTGCAGGGGGGGCCCAGGTGTACGTACACCGGAAACGGCGTGGCGCCCCCACTGCAGCAGCAACAGCAGCGGCGGCAGCAGCAGCAGGTGCAGCAGCAGGTGCAGCAGCAGGTGCAGCAGCAGGTGCAGCAGCAGGTGCAGCAGCAGCGTACAGCTGTGGGGTTGATGAGGGGTGAAGAGACACCTGTTGTGTTTGGGGAGATTCTTCTGGAGGCAACAGCAGCAACAGAAGTTAGTTGCAGCGGCTTCAGCTCTGCTGCTCTAGCGTTTAGATGTGTCTCCTCACAGCAGCAAATACAAACTCCTACATGTTTAACTCTCTCCTCTAATAAAGGAGACAGTTGCTTCTTCACAGGTGTAGCCGGAGTGTCTCCTCATATATGTCTCCCCCAGGAAACAGGTGTATCGCCTGCTGCTGCTGCTGCACCTGCTGCTGCTGCTGCTGCTGCTGCTGCTGCTGCTGCTGCTGCTCCGCGAGGCCACCCAGTGCTGCAGCCGCTGCGTCATCGCTATGCAGCAGCCCCAGGAGGCCTCCCCTTGAGTGTATGGGAGACAGAAGCAGCAGCAGCAGCAGCAGCAGCTAATAGAGGAGGAGGCTGCTTCTCTCAACAAGCTCTGTCTTATCTGCAGACTATGCGTCGTCGTCCTAGTAGCAGCAGCAGCAGCAGCTGTTGCTGCTGCAGCAGCAGCAATGGCTGTTGCAGCAGCTGTTGCTGCTGCAGCAGGAGTTGCAACAGCAGCAGCAGTTGCAGCAGCAGCAGCAGCTGCTGCTGCTGCTGCTGTGGCTGCAAGGAGACAGCTGCCAAAGGAGACAGAGGGGGCCCCAGTGTCTCTGCATGCGTCCCTTCTAGCCTTCAACTCCCCCCTCTGTTTTCTATAAATAATAAAACTTCTTTGTCTCTTTCTTCTTCTTATCTTCTTCATGGAGGTAATTTGTTTGATGGGTTTGACAGCATTAAGGAGACAGGAAGAGTGTGGGGTGTCTGCGGAGACACCACAAAAGGGGGGGCCTCAAGATATGAATCCCGCTGTCTCCTCAGAGACAGAAGAGAAAATAAAAAGGAGACAGACACCTCAGCTATATCAAATGTGTCTCCTTCTATCCCTGTTTTTATAAATACGTCCTCTTGCTGCTTCTTCTCAGGAGTTGTTGAAGAGGTGTTAGCTGTGCATGCGTCATGGGTGTGTCGCCGCTGCTTGACTGCAGCAGCAAATAGCAGCAGCAGCAGCAGCAACAGCAGCAGCAGCAGCAGCTACTGCTGCAGCTGTGGGGCCATGCAGCAGCAAGAAGGAGAAGACAGCAGCAGCAAAATGCGAGGGATACAGCTAGGTGTCGTGATAGCCCTTGAAGAAAGCAGCACTGGGAGGGTGCTGCTAGTGCTGCTGCAGAATGCTGCTGCTGTTAGTCTGCTGCAGCATCTCGGGTGTCTCCGATACACCTCAGATACGGAGACACTTGATGCATGCGCTGCTGCCCTGCTGCATGCGCAGACAGAAACACAACAGCAACAGCAACAGCAACAGCAACAGCAGCAGCAGCAGCAGCAGCAACAAAGGCAGCAGCAACACCATAGAAACCCTCTCTTCAGCAGCAACAGCAACATACCAGGCCATCTCCTCTTCGGGGCTTTCTGCTGCTCTGCATGCAACGCAGCAGCAGCAAACTGTCTCCTTCGTCTTCCCCACATTTTTCAAGGAGACAAATTTCTATTTAATATTGCGAGCAGAAAGAGAATCAGAGTAGAGGGGCTTATTCGCCCTGTCACACTCCGCCATACAAACCCCCATCGTCCTCCATCATCAACTGCTGCTGCTGCTGCTGCTGGGGCAGCAGCAGCAGCAGCAGCAACAGCAGCAGCAGCAGGCCGCATGCAGCAGCAAACGAAGCAGCAAACCATCTGCCTCCCCGTTCTCTTCGCGGTAGCCTGGGAGCCGATTACTGCAGCAGAAGTAATGCGGAATATCTGCAGCGAGTACGCGGATTTGCTGCAGCAGCAGCAGCAGCAGCAACAGCAGCAGCAACAGCAGCAGCAGCAAGCGCCAAACCAGCAGCAGCAACAGCAGCAGCAACCGGAGAAACGGCAGTACCAACAGCAGCAGCAGCAAATGCAGCAACAACCACAGCAGCAGCAACAACCACAGCAGCAGCAACAACCACAGCAACAGCAGCAGCAACAGCAGCAGCAGCAGCAACAGCAGCAGCAACAGCAGCAGCAGCAGCAAGTACACTTGTCTTCATTTGGCTGATTGTTGCTATAACCGCAGCAGCCGTAAGCAGGGAATAAATATAAAAGGAGAGTTAAAGAGGAGACAGACAAATATAATATATCTTTGATGTCTACAAGAGGAGGAGGGGGGGCTGCGCATGCAGCCCCAAAATATGAATGGAGCTGCTGCAGCAGATAAGTGCTGCTGCTGCAGCAGATAACTGCAGCTGCTGCAGCAGATAACTGCAGCTGCTGCAGCAAGAAACTGCTGCTGCAGCAGATAAGTGCAGCTGCTGCAGCAGATAAGTGCTGCTGCTGCAGCAGATACGTACAGCTGCTGCAGCAGATGAGTGCAGCTGCTGCAGCAGATACGTACAGCTGCTGCAGCAGATAAGTGCTGCTGCTGCAGCAGATAAGTGCTGCTGCTGCAGCAGATAAGTGCTGCTGCTGCAGCAGATAACTGCAGCTGCTGCAGCAGATGAGTGCAGCTGCTGCAGCAGACCATACAGGAAGGGGCTGAGATTTGTCTGTCTCCTTTTGTCTCTAAGTAGTGAGAGGCCACAGGGCTGGTAGAAACAGCAAAGCCCGACAGAGACAGCGCATGCAGCATGCTGCTGTTGCTGCTGCTGCTGCTGCTGCTGCAGCTTGTGTGTAGATACGAACAGAGACAGTGCATGCAGTATACTGGTGCTGCTGCTGCAGTTGCTGCTGCTGCTGCTGCTGTTTCCAGCTGTCTCTTCTGCATAGCCAGCCAGTTGAGAAAGTCGATCCCTTAATATCTAACATATATATATATATATATATATATATATATATATATATATATATATATATATATATATATATATATATATATATATATATATATATATATATGTATATATATATATATATATATATATATATATATGTATATATATATATTTACTACTATTGATTTGAACAGTAAGTTTGTTGAAGAGCCTCTAAGGCAGCGAGGGTGTTGCGTGCATCCTCATCGATTGCCTCCTGGCTTGGGGGTTTATCCTCAGGGGCCCCCCCGGCTGGGGGGCCCCTGAAGATACACCCCACACTCGTGCTGCGCTGCTCTTCCCCATTTCCTGGGGCCCCACACCCGCCCTCAGGGGGCCCCTCAGCAGCAGACAGCCGTTGCTGCAGATTGCTTCGACGCAGCCAAGAGCGGCTGTCTCCTTTTTCTTCTTTGAAGTCATCGTCAGTCAACTCCAGGGCCTCAAACCTCCCCCCCTGCATGCATGCATGCATGCAGTCTGCAAAAAGCCCCATGCATGCATGCATGCATGCATGCAAGCATGCATGCATGCATGCAACCCACAAAAAGCCCCACCCTGGCTGCATGCATGCATGCATGCATCCATTGCACAAAAAGCCCCATGCATGCATGCAAGACACAGAAAGCCCCATGCATGCATGCATGCAAGACACAGAAAGCCCCATGCATGCATGCATGCAAGACACAGAAAGCCCCATGCATGCATGCATGCAAGACACAGAAAGCCCCATGCATGCATGCATGCAGGGCACAGAAAGCCCCATTACTCCTCCCGTAAATAGGCAGGTCAGGAGGAGAAGGTGTGGGGTGTCACCTGAAGAGAAGGCAGCGTCTCCAGGTTGTCTGTCCCCAACAACTTGCTCACAGACGAATCCGTCTGTTGCTGCTGCTGTTGCTGCTGCTGCTGCTGCTGCTGCTGCTGCTGGGTTGTGAAGGAGACAAAGGCTTCTGCTTGGGGACAGCAAGCTGCTGCTATCTGAGCAACAAAGCTGCGGAGGTTGCCGTCGAGTACAGCAGAATAGAGGGCCCTCAAATGTACGGAGTGTACGGTCCAACCTGTGGGGCCCCACACTCAGAGACACATCAACTTTCTTTCTTTCTTTCTTTCTTTTTCTGTTTTTTCTTTCTTAGGGGAATTAAATACAATATCTTCTAAATAATTAATTTAACATCCCCTAATAACCCTAAACCCTAAACCCTAAACCCTTCATGCATCCTAGCCATTGTTATCAAGCCCTAAACCCTAAACCCTAAACCCTAAACCCTAAGACAGAGACAAAACCCTCAACAGCATCTCAGCGTACCGAGGAGAGCTAGCTGTCGCTGCCGCAGCTCCGCAGTAGCCGTTGGCTTGCTGGAGGGGGCGATGATGTCCTGAGCGAAGGAGACAGTAGAGACAGCAGAGACAGTAGAGACAGCAGAGACAGCAGAGACAGTAGAGACAACAGAGACAGTAGGGACAGCATGCATATCCCCACATCTGCCCTTCCCGCACTCCCCAGAGGCCCCCTCCAGCCCCAGACAGGGGGCCCCAGGACCCCTCTAGGGTTTAGGGTTTAGGGTTTAGGGTTTAGGGTTTAGAGGGACTTGCCTGGAATGTAAGGACATCAATGAGGTGTCGCTCTATAGGAAAGGCGGCACTGACTCTGTATATATTAGCTACGGCGAAGGTAGCTTTGTGGGGTATCTTCATCTGCATGTACACCCCAAATAGTAGAACAAACACAGAAAAATAAATTAAAATAAAACAGCTTTCAGCCCCCTCCCCCTTCTCATGCATGCACAGCAGCAGCAGCAGCAGCACCTCCTGCAGCACCTGCTGCAATACCTGCTGCTGCTGCTGCTGCTCCTCTGCCGTGGCTTTTGCTGCTGCAGCAGCAGCAGCAGCACAGCAGCAGCAGCAGCAGCAGCAGCAGCACGGGAGCAGCAACAACACAGCAGCAGCAGCAGCACAGCAGCAGCAGCACAGCAGCAGCAGCACAGCAGCAGCAAAGGAGAGACACCTGAATGAGAGGTTCTGACAGCCAGGCATCGTAGTTGTAGTCTTTCACACGCAGGCGGTGCCCCGTGGGCCCATACTTGTTGCGGGGGCCCCCCTTGTAGAAGACATCATAACGGGGGGCCCCCAAGACAGAAGCCATCCACCCCTTTAAATGTATAGAAGGGGGGGCCCCTAATGAGGGGCCCCCAAAGCGAGAGACGTGGAGACAGACCTGCTGCCCCAGCAGCAGATCGAGAGGTAAGCGAGAGCCGTATAAACTGAAGAGAGCATACAACCCCACAATCCCTCCTTCGCCACACCATCATCACGTCTTATTTATTTATTTATTTATTTGTTTATTTATATATTTATTTATTTATATTAGGGTTTAGGGTTTGTATAAGCCTGTGCAGGGAATCGAACCCACCAACATCCGCCAGATTGCTCCAGCAACAGCAGCAGCAACAGCAGCAGCAGCAGCAACAGCAGCAGCAACAGCAGCAGCAGCAGCAACAGCAGCAGCAGCAGCAGCCTCACCCAGCAACTTCTTCTAAGAGCGGCAGCAGGTACTCCTCCTCGCCCAGGGAGACACAAACAAAGGCTGTCCTCAAGAGACTCTCAGCCACTGCTACAGATTGTGGGGCCCCCCCTACAGCCTCCATATCTTTCAGGGGCCCCTGAGGGGCCCCCTGGGGGGCCCCCTGGGGCCCCAAGTTGCCTAGGTTTTGCGGGAAGACCTCTCCTCCTCTGTAACGTCCGAGGCCATGAGCCTCACAGAATGTCTCCCTCTCTTCTGCATCAAGAAAGGAGGCAGCAGGATCAGAAGAAGGGGCATTATCTGCTGCTGCTGCATCTGCTGCTGCTGCTGCTGCATCTGCTGCTGCTGCTGCTGCTGCATCTGCTGCTGCTGCTGCTGCTGATGATGATGATGATGATGTCTCCTTCCCCCCATATCGCCGCGCCAAGAAGTACCGCAACACGCTCCGAACCCATCCCAAACTAAAATGGATCTGAAGGGCCCAACACACAGCAGCAGCAGCAGCAGCTGCAGCAGCAGCAGCAGCAGCACCTACAGCAGCAGCTGCTGCAGCAGCTTCGATACAGAAATGCTAGAGACATCCCCCTCCCCCCCTGTCCCTCTAGTAAGAGGGAGACCCTTCGGCACAAGCACCAAGCAGCAGCACCATCGCACGCCGGCAAATACGGGATCCCACAGACACAGGTGTGGGGCCCCACAGGCACAGGTTTTGGGCCCCACAGACACAGGTGTGGGGCCCCACATATACAGGTGTGGGGCCCCACAGACACATATGTAGGGCGTAAGAGTAGGGCCTTACCTCCGTAGCGGCCCACAGGAAGTGACAAAGAGACGGAAGGGCGAGCGTCTCTCCTTCTGTCTCCAACTTGTGCTGCAGCCCCTCCGCCATTCTGCAGCAGCAGCAGCAGCAGCAGCAGCAACAGCAGCAAACCAGCAGCAGCAAGTCAGTAGCAGCAGCCTTCGGCACCCCCCCTAGAGTCCCCATCAACTAACGCAGCTCAGTGCCCCAGCCTCCCCTCTCCGCTCCTGTGTCTCCATGCCTCTCCTCTGTCGCTGTGTGTCTCCTCTGCCTGCATTATTTGTCTGTCTCCTTTCTGTCTCTGTCTGTGTCTCCTCTGCATGCAAGATATGTTTATCTGTCTCCTCACTTAAGTATGGCGTCATCAACAAATCCCACTTGTGTGGAGGCGAAGACAAGAGCGGCGGTGGAGTCGGGATCGAGTCTCCTAGCTGCTAGCTGCTGCAGCTGCGAGGAGACAGCATGCTGCAGCTTAGGGCGTCTGTGTATATGGGTCCTTACTAACTGTCTCTCTTCGTGTGGTAGAGAAGCAAGACAGCCTAACAGTCTCATAAAATCTCTTGTTGTTGTGTGCTGTAGTAAGTAAGCCATCTTCCGCATAGATAGCTGCAGCAGCTGAGGGTCTTGCTGCTGCTGCAGCAGCAGCAGCGCATGCAGCAGATCGCAGAGATGAGAACAATCAAGACACCAATGGTTTTTTAACTTCATAACAAGCTGCTGCTGCAGCTGCTGCTGCAGCTGGAAGGGACGTGCTGCAGCAGGCAGCTTACTCAACAGCAGCAGCAGCTGTACACAATCCTCAGCATACAACCTCTCTATCTTTGACCCCACAACCCTCAACAACTGAGAGACACACGGATGCGACAGATACTCTGCTTCAGACAGCCCCACAAGTGCCTGAGTTGCTGTCTCGGGCTGTAGCAGCCCCTGCATGCGCTGCTGCAGGGTAGAACAACAGCTATCTAACGTTCGGGTGTCTGTACACCCGGAGACACCAAGACTATATATAATACGACCGAGCTGTCTGGTAGAGAAAGCAGATAAGAGACTTAATATACGAGAAGAGACAGCCCCTATGAAGTCTTTGTTGCTGTAATTTAATACAGCAAAGGCCATAAGTGTTGATGTTAATTGTTGAGGAGTAAGAGAAGTTAAATGAGGGAGAATGGAGACACCTAAATCTCCAAGAAAGTCTGTATCTTCTATCCCTGAAACAAACACACACACAATAAATAAAATAAATAAAATAAATACAATAAATACAATAAATACAATACATAAAATAAATAAAATAAATAAAATAAATACAATAAATACAATAAATACAATAAATACAATAAATAAAATAAATAAAATAAATAAATAAAATAAATAAAATAAATACAATAAATACAATAAATACAATAAATAAAATAAATAAAATACATAAAATACATAAAATACATAAAATAAATAAAATAAATAAATACATATAAATACTTATTTATATCAACATCATCATATACACCACCATTTCTTCAAATATATATATTCTATTATAAACATATATATAAACCAAATAAACACAACTAATGAAACATTAAACAGAAACAGGACAGGGGGCCCCAGGAAAGGGGGCCCCAAGAAAAAGGGGGGGGGGGGGGGGGGGCCTAGGACAGGGATCCCCAGGGGGCCCCTGGTAAGGGGGCCCCAGGAGGCCCCAGGGCCCCCCCAGAGGCCCCCCGAGGCCCCAGGAGGCCCCAGGAGGCCCCAAGTCAAGGCCCCCCCCCCCCCCCCCCCCCCCCCTTCTCCCTCTCCCCCTGTTCATTGGTGTTGTGTGTACCTGCTTGAGCATATGCTGAAGCGAGTGTGGCGAGTTGACGAGCATTAAGCTGGGGGAGACAGCCCCTGATAAGGGGGGTGAGGGTGTAGTCGAATAGGTCTTTATTGTCTGCTGTAGTACGCCCTAAGGCCCAAGCAAACTGTACGAGATCTCCTGGTGATGCTGTGTCTCCTTCTCTCTCTACTCTAGCTTTCACAGAGACAGATAGCCCCTTATCTATTATATTAGAAGCAGCAAATGCCCAGGAGGCAGATGCTAGCTCGGAAAGAGACAGTTGAGGCAGCAATCTCTTTGCTGCCATCACCAACATACCCCACAAACAACTGTCTCTAATTTTCAAACGAGCTAAACCACAACATAAACATGTAAGATCGAGGGGTCTCTGAAGCTGTGGGGCTACGCGCTGTATTGCATGCAGCAGGGCCCCTCGAAGGGCCTCTCCTTCTTGTAAAGAGAGGCCCCCAGGGATAGTTGATAGACAATACAGACAGGCTGCTACTTGATGAGGAGACAGTTTAGGAGACAGCTGGCTGCATCGCTGCAGCAGCTGAGGCAGCCAACTCGGAGACAGTTGTAATTTAGATAAACCCCACAACATATTGGATACACCCTGTTCATCTAACAGCAGCAGAGAAACTCCTGCTGCTTGCTGCAGCAGCAGAAAGCGAGGGTTTGAAGATATATCTATACGAGAGCAAGGAGACACTAAACGCCCTAGACGATATACTGCTGTTACAACGTTGATAGCATCCAAGCCAAACACCTGCGATAGCCGAGCTGCTGCTGCAGCACGTGCTGCTGCTGCTTCTGCTGCTGTTCCTGCTGCTGTGTCTGCCGATCCTGCTGCTGTTGCAACTGCAGCAGCAGCAGCAGCAGCAGCAGCAGCAGCAGGCGTGACGGCGCTCGTCTGGGCGTCTGAGGCCCAGAGGGTCTTCTGTGTCTGCTTGCTGCTGGTGGGGCCCCACGAGGGCCCCACTACGGGGGCCCCCCCGTACCCTGTCCCTCCAACTGTCTCTGCTGCAGCAGCAACAATCTCTAGGATTGCTTCAGGTGTACGAGCCCTTATTAGCTGCTGCTGCGTGTGCAAGTGCTGCGGAGACAGTCTCTCCCATACAGCACGAGGCATACGGGCTGCATGCGTTGCCTTGGCTATGGGGCTTTCTGTTTCTATCAACTCTGCTCCTTCAGCGGTAGTGACAGCACCTCTGGGGCCCCCTAGGGGCCCCTCAGGGGGACCCTTTGGGGGCCCCCTTTCAGGGGGGCCCCCTGAGGGCATGATATCGAGGTCTAGATCTTCTGACAATGGATCTGGTAACAAAGAGGGGTCTTCGGGGGCCCCCAGAGGCTCCGGACCCTCTTCAGGGGCCCCCTCAGGGGCCCCGTCAGGGGCCCCCACAGGGGCCCCCTTCCTTGGGGCCCTCCTCTCTGAACCCTTCGAATGACGGATATCAACGGAGATCTCCCACGTTTTTTGTAGGCCTGTTAGGTCTCGCCAGTCTGGAGGGGGCCCCCCACTTGTTAGCTGCGGTGTATCTGCTGTCTCCGTAGCAGAAGGAGACCCCTGTTCCGTGGTGTTGTCTAGATTATTCCTGCTGTGGGGCCCCTGTTCAAGGCTGGGGGCCCCTTGAGAGGCCCCCCGACTTCGGGGGCCCTGACCTGCTGCTGCTGCTGCTGCTGCTGCTGCTGCTGCGGCCATCACCTCTACAGTACGACGGGCTGCCTTCGACTGTCTCTGCATGCGTCTCTCCTGCTCCTGCTGCAGCAGTTGCTGCCAGAGAGAAGGTTGATATAATTCCTCCTGACTCTGAAGCCCCTTTACATTAAATCGGGGCTTACCAAACTGTCGTCTCTCCCCCACAGAGGGGGCCCCCCTGGGGGCCCCCCTAGGGGCCCCCAGGGGGGCCTCCCTGGGGGCCCCTTGGGGGCCCCTTCGCAGCTCAACCTTCACTGGAGGCCTGTAAGAAGGAGACCCATACTCATCTAAGGGTACAGGGGCCTCAACAAACTTGTCTCCAAAGAGGTGGTGTTGCTCCTCTAGGCTGTCTCCTACCTCATGCCACCCCTCTGCAGCAGATAGAGGGGGCCCTTGGGGCCCCTCCGAACAGTCTGCCAGAGGGGGTGAGGGGCCCCCAGGGGCCCCTCCACTAGAAGGGGGGGCCCCAGGGGCCCCCCCATTCAAGGGGGCCCCCGCAGCAGCGCGGAAGGGGACACTTGCTAGGAAGCGGTGTTGAGAGACAGTTAAGCTTGAAACGCCCTTAGAGGCAAGCAGCAGGGTAGGGGGCCCCCCCACGAAGGGCCTCATCCCCTTCTTGGGGCCCCCTACTCTACTAAGGCTAGACTAATAGAAAAACGTATTTGTTGCTGCTGTACAGCTTTAAAATAATTGAAGGGGGCCCCCTTATACCACTCAAATCCAAATAAATTAGTACCCTATCCTCCTAGGGGCCCCTCATCGAGACACCCCAATAGAACCTTCTTTCTGTTTCTTTCTGTCTTTCTTCTTCGTTTTACTCTTTTTAAATTAATAAAAATAAAAACAAATTAATACAATAAAAAAAAACAACACACTCAATCCCCCAGACAATCTGATTACGAGTCGCTGGGGGCCCCTATTGCTTGGGGGCCCCCCACCATGGGGCCCCCCTTGGCTAGGGATGGGGGCCCCCGCTGGCTAGAGATGGGGGCCCCCGACGTAAGTAAGAACCCTAAAACATCAGTTAAAATATAAACTAATTAAATATAATATTATATTCATAAACAGCAGATACAAAACAAAGAAGCCCCTAGGGCCCCTCCCCCCCCCCCCCCCCTTAACGAGAGTATCGAAGGCTGGAGGGAGGGAAGGGGGCCCCCTACTTGGGTGTGGGGCCCCGCTCTGAGGTTTGTTGCTGAGGTGTCTTGACAGCAGAAGGTGCTGCTATAAACACAGAAGAACAGACAGTATAGTCTTCTTCTTTGAAAGAGAGACAGATAGATAAACCCTAGAGAAGAAGCCTAGTAGTAGTAGAGCTTCAGCATATGCTTGTCTGTCTCTGTCTGTCTCTGTCTGTCTCTGTCTGTCTCTGTCTGTCTCTGTCTGTCTCTGTCTGTCTCTGTCTGTGTCTGTCTGTCCCCTCCTCCGTCTCCTTGCTTGTTTGTGTGTAGCTGTCTCCCTGTCTCTGTGTGTCTCCCTCTCTGTCTGTCTCTGTGTCTCCTTGTCTATCTCGCTGTCTCTTTATCTGTATCTCTGTCTGTTCGTCTGTCTCGTTGTCCCTCTATCTGTCTCTCTGTCTCTCGGTCTCTCAGTCTGTCTATCCCCATATCTCTGTATCTGTCTCTCTATCTGTCTCTCTGTCTCTCTGTCTCCCTATCTGTCTCTCTGTCTCTCTGTCTCCCTATCTGTCTCTCTGTCTCTCTATCTGTCTCTCTGTCTGTCTCTCTGTCTCTCTGTCTCTCTATCTGTCTCTCTGTCTCTCTATCTGTCTCTCTATCTGTCTCTCTGTCTCCTCCTGCATTTGTTTTATATATTTCTAC
>OY986953.1:2227940-2312940 GCA_963920595.1 Eimeria praecox
GGGGGCCTCCCCTTAACAGATTTAGGGTTTAGGTGTGTTGGTGTTGTTAGATAAGAATATGTTTACATTATTTAATTTAGGGTTATTTAGCTGCTGCAGCATGTTTAAGACGATGCAGCAGCGATGTTGTTGCTGTAGGCAGAGGGGCTGTATGAGAGAGAGACCCCTCCTCGTCTGCTGCTGCTGCTGCTGCTGCTGCTGTTGCTGCTGCTGCTGCTGCTGCTGCTGCTGCAGCAGCAGCTGGTGGTGGTGGTGTTGGGGCTGTGTAGCTGCCTCCATTACAGCTGAAAGAGAGTTTTTTTTGTTAGCTTTGTTTTTTTTATATTGTTATCCCTGGGGTTTTCTATCTTATCTATCAAATATACCTAACATCTATACACTGTGTTTCTAGTGTACGCGCACCTCAGGGGCAGCAGCGGCTCAGGCCTGCTGTCCTTCTGCTGTCTCCTTTGTGTCTCCTTTTATATTGTTGTTGTTTGTTTTCTTATAAGGGATTTGATTCTACACAGACTTAGTATCTAGAGCAGGAGGGGCCCCCGACACGGCCACCTACACACAGCAGCAGCAGCACATCTTGGGGGCCCCACCTGTGATGCTTGCTGCAACTGCTGCTGCTGCTGCTGCTGCTGCTGCAGTGTATGCTGACCCCTCCCCCCGGTGTACACGGGGACTTGAGGGACGATGGCCTTTGCGCAGCACAGCGTGAAGAAGAGGGGCGGTCTGCAGCGGGGCCCACAGGCATTCGTACCCTCTGTCTCGGGGGGGCCCCTGCGGCGTGTGGGGCCCCACAGCAGGGGGCTCCTGGCCCCACAGTCCCGCAACAACAGCAGCAACAGCAGCAACAACAACAACAACAGCAGCAACAACAACAGCAACAACAGTAGCTGCAGCAGGAGCTAACGAAGACGCTACTTCATACAAAGCTGTCTCTCTTTCTTGTAGAGTTGGGGGCCCTAGGGTTTTCTCAATCTCTTAAGGGCCCCCACCAATCTCAGGGACACGGGGGCCCCCGGGGTCCCTGGTTGTTTAAGCTTCTCTTCTTTCTAGCAGCAGCCCCTCCCTCAAACCCTCTGCGCGATGGTTTTGAGCGCCCCAAGGCAGCCGCCTAGGCAGCCGCCTCCCGCGCAGCAAGGGGGGGGCCCCCGGGGGCCCCCCCAGGCCCCACGCTGCTTTCCTTTTATTTCTGCTGCAACTACTACTACTACGAAGCCCTGGGGCCCCTTGAGTCGCAAGCACTGCCACGGCGCAGCACGACAGGCGCGCCCCCAGAGAGCCCCAGATGCAGCAGGAGAAGCAGCAGCAGCAGCAGCAGCAGCAACAGCAACAGCAGCAGCAGCAGCAGCAGCAGCACCTCCGCAGGGCTCCAAGGGCATGCAAATGCAGCGTGGATGTAGAGGGCCCTTCAGGAGGCCCCTAGAAAACAACCGACGGGTTCGTTCCTGGTGGCCGAGGGGCCCCAGTGTCGGGGGGCCCCCAGGCGTGAGGGGCCCCCCAGTCCTTCACGCAACAGCAGCAGCAGCAGCAGCAGCATCTGCTGCTGCTGCTGCTGCTGCCACAGGAGACCCCAATTCCCTGTCTGCCGGCCATATAGAGAGAACGCAGCGGCCATCATCAGGCCTCCCGCTTCCTGCTGCAGCGCTTGCTGGATGCCCTGTCTCCAGCAGCAGCAGCAGCAGCAGCAGCAGTAGAAGAGAGAGACAGAGGACGAGGGCCCTGGCCTCCTTCCCATCTTCGAGGGGCCCCATGATTGCGCGGAGGGCCTGCAGCACTTGCATCAAGACAGTTCAGGAGGGCTGCTTCCCCTCAGCAGCACCAGCAGCAGCAGCAGCAGCAACAGCAGCAGCAGCAACAGCAGCAGCACCGCCACCACCACCACCACAACCACCACCGCCAGCATCAGTGGCAGTGGTTGGACAGGCAGCAGCAGTAGCAGCAGCAGCAGCAGCAGCAGCAACAGGGGCCCCCCCTTGTTCAACTAAAGGGGGCCCTCAAGATACACTGCAGCGCTTGGCTGCCCATCCCCACAATCTTGCAGCAGCAAAAACACTGACAGCAGCAGGGGAGAGCGAGACTGTACAGACACCCCAGGGCCTCTTATCGCATCCTTATCAATCAGCACCTGCAGCAGCACAGGGGGCCCCCTTCCGCCCTCGAGAGGGGGGCCCCCAGCCTAAGACAGCACAACAAGCCCCGCGGGATGCGGCTCTAGACAGCAGGAACAGCCAGGCACCCCGAGCAGCAGAAGGCGTTTCGGTTGCAGCAACTCGTGCTGCTGCTGTTGCTAAAGCTGCTGCTGCTGTTGCTGCTGCAGCACAAGCTGAGGTTGAGGCTGCTGCTGCTGTGGCAACCTGGGGAGACAGCAGAAAATGTTTATCTAGCTGCAGCACTCTCTCTACTAATGAACAGCGGAGAGAGCAGCTGGTCTTGATTCTGAGGCTGCTGCTGCTGCTGCCTCCAGAGCTGCAGCATGCAATCCAAGCCCGTCTTTTCATGCTGCAGCAGCTGCAGCAGCAGCAGCAGCAGCAGCAACACCGATGGGGCTTCAGCAGCTCTAACCCGTGGCCTAAGCGAGCGGCAACAACTGCTGATCTGCCTATGACACTTATGGCCTCAGGGGTCATGGGGGCTCCTTGGAGGCAGCAGCAGCAGCAGCAACAGCAGCAGCAGCAGCATGCCGCTTCTGCAGCAGCAGCAGCAACAGCAGCAGCAGCTTGTCCCTCCCCACCAATCCCCCACTCTTTCAAAGTTAGAGATATGAGACAACCCAATAGCTGCTGCAACAGCAGCGAGTCCGTAGGTGCTGCATTGAGCTTCCCTCAGAGCTGCGGGCAGCAGCAGGAGCACCCGAAGCTGCAGCAAGACCTCCCGCAGCAGCAGCAGCAGCAGCAACAGCAGCAGCTGCTGCGGCAGCAGAGCGCAGCTAATTCAACAGTCAACGGCTTATTCATGTCTGCCACGTTGCAGGCATCTGCAGTGCTGCAGCTTACGCCTGGGCGACACGGGGGAGAACGGCCAGTAGCCGCACCAGCAGCAGCAGCAGCAGCTGCTGCTGCTGCAGCAGCAGCAGCAGCAGGAAGCAACGCGATGCTGCGCCCCCCAGTCAGTGGGAAGACCACCAGCTGCAGGTGCTGCGGCAGTGCTGCTGGGGGACTGTCGCATTCTTCAGTCTCTTTTCCTGTTCGTGGGCGCAGCTCCTTGCTGCAGCAACAGCAGCAGCAACAGCAGCAGCAGCAGCAGGAGGTGGCTCCTGCGGGCGATGGTGGTGGGCCCCCGTGCTGCAGCAGCGGCACAGGGACAGTGCAATCATCTTGCTGCTGTCTGTATCGTCTACCCGCCAGTCAAACAGGGGAGACAGTGCTTGTTTTAGGGGGGCGACAGGGTTCGTCTGTCTCCTCTTGGGGGAATAGCTGCAGGTGCTGCAGCACTGCAGCAGCAGCAGCTGCTGCTGCGGGTCCATCCAGGGTTTCTGCTGCTAACAGCAGCAGTTGCTGCGGCGACCGCGGAGGCCTTCCCAACAACATGCAGCAACACCACCACCAGACTCCTACTGCAACAGCAGCAGCAGCAGCAGCAGCTGCTGCTGCTGCTGCTGCTGCTGGGGTCCCCCGATCTCAACGAGGAAGCGCCCCTCTGCTTTGCTACTACTCAACAGCTAGCCAGCTAACTTCATCTACCTCAGGTGTTGTTAGTGGCTCGAGGGCGACAGAGTGCTGCCACATAGCACGTAAGAGCTGCTGCAGCAATGGGTCCTCCCTAGGCCAGCAGCAGCAGCAGCAGCAGCAACAGCAGCAACAGCAGCAGCAACAGTTGACAAGAGAAAAAGGAAACACAGCTGCAGCAGCAGCTGCTGCTGCAGTTGCTGCTGCTGCTGCTGCTGCTGCAGGGTCTAAGAGCACCGTAGGCAGCGGGGTAGACAACTACATGACGAGTGAAGGGGGCTCTTGCTTATCAAGCCAGCTGCAGTCGCCTGTGAGGTGTAGGGGACAGCAGCAGAGGCAGCAGCAGCAGCAGCAGCAACAGCAGCAGCAGCAAAGGGTGTGCAGCGCAGCAGCAGCAGCAGCAGCAGCACAAGCATCGCAGGCAGTAGGCGTTCTTTTGGGTCCTTCAGGGGTTGGCTGCAGCAACAGCTGCTGCAGCAGCAGCTGCTGCAGCAGCAGCTGCTGCAGCAGTAGTTGCTGCAGCAGCTCGCGATGGATTAAGCAAGGGATGCTGCAGATGCATCTATCTTCACAGCCTTCCCTGCTGAGGTCTGAAGCAGCAGCAGCAGCAGCAGCAGCAGCAGCAGACTGCGCGGCGTTGAGGGGCCCCCATGCCCGTCTCCTGCGGGCTGTAAGGAGCAGGGAGCAGGGCCCCCTGGCCCTCCCTCTGCCGCCCCACACGGACAGCAGCCGCAGCAGCAACAGCAGCAACAGCAGTAACAGCAGCAACAGCAACACCAGCACGAGCAGCAGCAACAGCAACAGCAGCAGCAGCAGCAGGGCCACTGCCAGCAGCCGCACAGCGAGCAGCAACAGCTTAAGTGAGGAAGGCCCAAGCACTGTCTCCCCTCTAGGATTAAGAGGAGGCTCTGAGGAGACAGAGAAGGAGCTGTCTTGTGTGGAGACGAAGTCAGCAGCATCTGAAGCTATTGTTGAAATGCCGCAGCAGCAGCAGGAAGACAGCACAGCAGCAGCAGCAGCAGCGGCTGCTGCTGCTGCAGTTGCTGCTGCTGCGGTATCTCGAAGACGTTCACGTCTGACAGAGCCGCTGCCGCCAGCAGATGAAGGGGATCTACCTAGGCTGTTATCAGGGGCCCCCCTATCTCCGGGGGAGGGGGTCTGTCTGTCTCCTTCTTCTGTCTCCTCTAGGCCTGCCTTAGGATGTGCTGTCTCTTCTTCTACTTCGGAGGAGGGGGGACAGATTGAGGCTGCTGAAGATAGAGAAAGTGAGGGCGTACGGCTGTCTCCTTTGCGGTGGGAGGCTGATGATTGCCCCCTACCATCATCAGCAGAGACACTGCCCAGGTGTATACTGTCTCCTTTGCTTGTTGGAGACGAAGGCAGCAACAGCGGGGGAACGAAAAATATATTAAAACCTACGAGCCTACTGTTTGGTTCAGGAGACCCTAGAAGATACAAGGGGCCCCTAGTACAGAGTGCAGTTGTCTCCTTTGAAGCTGTCTCCTTGGAGTCGCCGTCTCCTGCCCTGGGTAGGGGGCCCCCTGAGGGGGCCTTTGTAAAGGGGGGGAGGAAGGACAACACAACCATGCTGCAGCAGCAGCAGCAGCAGAAACAGCAACAGCAACAGCAACAGCAACAACAACAACAGCAACAACAACGAGCTGCTGCTCTGCTGCAGCTGCAGCTGCTGCGGACGATGGCTTCAGACGGCTCATTTAAGCTGCAGCAGGAGCAGGGGCGTTGCCCACGGTCTTGTCCTAATCTACAGCAGCAGCAGCAGCAGCCAATAACAACAACAACAGCAGCAGCAGCAGCAGCAGACAAGCTATTGATGTGGGACCTTGGTAGAAGTGTCTCCTTTATATCGAAGACTCATAGAAAACGGCGTAAGGCCCTCTTCCCCCTAAGTTGCTGTCATTCACCCCCTGCTATACTTTCAGGGGGGCCCTCTGCTAGCTTGAGGCAGATGCAGCAGGGGCCCCCTCGCTTTGCTGAGGAGCCGTTGCACTGTGCTGCTCCCCCCACAACTGTCTCCAGTGTCTCCTCTCCATTGGCTGACAGAAGGAGACACCCCTTCAACCTTGCGGGGTCTCCTTCGTATCCCCCTGTCTCCTGCAGCAGTATGCTGCAGGAGACAGAGCAACAAACAAAACGCTGCTGCCAAGGGGAAGAGACAGAAGCAGCACGAAGCTGTCTCCTTTTGGAGACAAACCGTACAGCCAGGGGAGACAGAAGAGACGATGAAGACACAAGACAGCAGAACGAGAAGAAGAAGAAGAAAGAACTGTCTCCTCACCACCGCTCCTTGCATGAGTTAAACCTTAAAGGAGCGAGGCTGTTGCATGCAGCCTGTCAGCGGCCAGATGCAGCAGCATCAAGTGCAGCAGCAGCAGCAGCAGCAGCAGCAGCAGCTCCTCACGAAGAGTCAGCTAAGAAGGAGAGACAAGAAGAAGAGGAAGAAGAGGAGGGGGACGCAGCAGCAGAATGGAGGCCTCTGCAGGACTGTGGAGACTGGCGTATGAGTAGAATAGGAGACAGTTTAAAACAGCTGCTGTCTCATCTTGTAGGCCCCGAGGCCAATCTAAGGCCCTTAGAGACAAGAGAATCTCTCTTAAGAGCTATGAGCAGATGCTCTGACTCCTCCCCTAGTAGACAGCGAGCAGCCCGTTTTCTTTCTTCTCTTGCAGCTGAGGGTTGTGAGGTCAGCTCTACCAAGCCATCTGGGGGCCCTTCGAGGCCCCATGGGGGGGCCCCACAACATGATGATGGGGCCCCCCCCCTTGATATTAGTTTGTTCGCGTTTGCCGGCCTTGATACAGAACACTGTCTCCCTGGGGGCCCAGCAGATGTCCTTAGGGCTGGAGCAGAAGCCCAAAGAGTGCTGCAACGCCAGCATCAAAAGCTCTGGAGAGAGGTGCATTTAAATGCGTCTTCCTTGCATGCATCAGGCAATAGCTTCGCTGCAATTAAATTGAAGGCTGAGGCAGTTCAGCGTCTATGTCAGTATACACTGCAGCGGTCCGTCAAGACTTGGAGATCCTTTAGGACCTTGCAGGTAGAAGATGAGAGGCGAGTGAGGCTTCTTCATCGTTATGAAGCCGAAGCTAAACGTCTGTACATGTCAACAAATAAAACAGCAGCCGAGCTAAACAACGAGACGAAGCCTTCACAACAGCTAGCCTATCATGGGGCCCCTAAAGGAGGAGAGCGGCAGGTAATGGCGGTAGTATCTGAATCCCCATCATCATCATCATCATCATCATCATCATCATCATCATCATCATCATTTTCTTGTGTTTGTGAAAAGAATAAAACACTGTCTAGGGTGCTATCTGTATCTGAGGTGTTGTTTGGAAACGATCCGAGGGCTGTGAGTCAGCGGATGTCTTCTCTTCATCGCGCGGCTGAAGCTGCTCGTGATATCACCAGCCGCCTTAAATGCCTTGATAGAGGCCCTAATACAACAGTTGTAGACAATAGTAGGGGGGGGTTCTCAAGTTTGCAGGAGCCTCAGCTTACGTTAACGGGGGTAAGTGTTATATATATACCCTTAATAAAACATATCTATTAACTTGAATATACAGCAGATACAAGTTGTATAGACCACTCATATACTACTAGCAACTACTCACAGTCTCTATATAAACAATATAAAGGTAGATAGATATAGATAGATGAGGGGGCTAGCTACTCGTTAAATAGAATAAATGTGAGGGGTTTGTGAGCAGGACGCGCTGCTGAACTTCGAGCAAAACCAAAAATTGATTGCCAAATTTCTTGGTGATTTCAAAACATGGGAGTTTGAAGATACACCCGGCAGTGAAGCTGAAGTGGCTTTCTTAAAGGAGCTGCAAGAACAGTATGCAGAGGCCACTGCAGGTACATAGACAGGATATGCATGCATGCATGCACGCATGCATGCATGCATGCATACATGCATGCATGCAGAAAATATTATATATATTATATATATATTGTTCGATAATATTTCCTGCATGCATGCATGTATGCATGCATGCATGCAGAAAATATTATCGAACAAAGCAGTTAAGAAGGCGGAGGAACAGAAGCCTTCTGTGGCTTGTGTATGTATAGGCTTCTGTAATATCTTTTAAATATTACTGTCGTGCTCGTGGCTGCATGCAGGGGGCGCTGTTCTTCCACTTAGCAAGTTTCTGCTGCAGAAACGAGAAGAAGCGCTCAAGAGTCTACCGCCAGAAATGGTGAGTTGGTTTAGATGAATATCACGAAATTATGACTCTCCCGTCCCACACCTTGGGTATATACACTACAAATGGGGAAGTCTAGGCCCCCCAAGGGCCCCTCTTAGGGGCCCTTGGGGGCCTCTAGACTTGCTTCGGTGTATGTAACGTGGCGTGGGAGCCTCACGCACAAAATGATAAGACAGAAGCCATCAGCTGTTTTCTTTGCAGGCGTCAGCTGAGCAGGTCAAGGCAATGCTGCAGCCTGTGGCGCAACAGGTTGCTGCACTTCTACCGCCTATCGAGTATTTGCTTCAGAAGCAGGTATGCTGCTGCTTTTGAGTCTGCTTGCTGCTGCCTGTTGCGCATACATCTGTAGCAGATCGAGCTGTATGTGTGTCTAGGAATGTTCAAATACAATTCTTCAGTGCTTTTTATTTAGATCGCCTGTCCCGTTTGTTCGTTCTGTACACACGCGATGAATACAGGCTGTCTATACACCTGAAATGGAGTACTGGAGTGCGTCGTTCATGGGGTGTTTTGTATGCAACTCAGGTTAAAACTTCTGCGGACCTACTGATGGGGAAACCCGCCGGCCTTGATCACATCTTAGAACTCTGCAAGTCGGATGAACTGGCCAGCTGGTTAGCAGTCATGAAAAGGAGCTTGTCAGACGGTGTAGGGGAGTCATGTTGGGCCTCGGCTGAGGACTTGAGAGGCACATCAGCGGATGCTGTGGGGTGTCTCGAAGGCCAAACAGCCGCCCAGATAGATGAAGTAGAAAAGATGGTGGAGGCGGAGCTCAAACAGCTCAAAGGTGCATGCTCCAAGTCGCTTCATGATGCATCACAGCTGCTTGAAGAAGTGATGCAAGTTCAAGTGAAACGCCTCCCCACCATTCAATGAAAATATACATATATATATCCACATATATATATATATATATATATATATATATATGGATAGATGTAGATCGGCAGATAAAGATGCATATTTATATACAAATATATAGGGAGAGATACATAGATGTACTCTATGTATATATATATATATATATATATGCAAATTTTCAGATGAACGATGCACGCTCGTCGAGACATTTAACTGGAAGCTTCCAGCTTTTTGTCATTTTACCTAAGGAGAGGTTTTGCTGTTTTCTTGAGGGTTATTTATTGCATTTATTGCATTTATTGCATGTATTGTATTTATTGCAAGCTGTGGCTCCTGCCTGAAGCAGACCCATGTAGGTCTTGACACCAGGTGGTCGAAACCCTAAGAGATATCAGTTTCTACTTTGGTCGCATGCAAATGACGGCGCAGTACAGCAATAGCCAGCACTTGCTGTCTCTACAGTGGCAGAGTCTTTTCAACTACTACCTCCACTATCAGTAAACCTCTCACAGGCGACGTGCAGATCGCCAAAGAAAACGCATGCATGCAATTGTTTTCTTTGCCACGGCAGCAAAGCGGCCATGGTGGCCGGCGAATGATTCGCTGTTTAAATTTAGACTGTCTGTGTTTTGTATCCACATCCCAACTCCCCGTGATGCTGCTTCTCTCTCCAATCTCCTTAGCTGCAAGCAGACATAAAGTGCAAAGCCCCAACTTAAGCTTCAAGCTTCCCTCCTCTCCCTGTGCAGGCATGCATGCATGCATGCACCTGTGAGGGAGGGAACGTGAAAGAAGTATAGCTGTAACAGTTGTGTCAGAGCCTCCTACCCTTCTATAGTTTATCTGACGTTGTATATAACGAAGTGGAGATGAAGATACAGCAGGACGGAGAGGAGAAAAACTATTTTCATTCGTCACCGCCAGCCCCTGGGACACCAAGTACGTAGCCAAGTCCCTCTTGAAGAAAGCTCTGCTTCGATATTTGATGTTTGCTCGAACAAAACCCACATCTGCTTCTATAGGAACAAAATAAACTCTCCTTCCCAAGAGGAGGTTCCTCAGGGCTGCAATACAACGAGAGGAGCTGACGCTGGTGTCAGCGGGAGCCGTCGAGGCCCCTTCTGTAGTTCCTCGTGGCTGGTTAGACAGTGCAGCAACAGCTGATGAATTAGCTGCGTCAGGTCTTTCTAACAACAAGTCTACAGTGTCTAGACAGAGCGTGATGCTTTCGCGCTCGCGGCGCGCGCGGAGGAGTGGTTGCAAGGGGAACAAAGGAAGAAGGGCATGCAGAAGGGGAATGTGGTTGACCCGTATGTGCCCTGATCACAGACAGCGTACATACACCTGGTGATCGCACTAAGTCCTAGACGCAACTCATGTTCGCCTGCTCGCCAGAGGCTACAGCACACGCGTGTCGTCACTTGCCCTGTGGCCCGACGGCGAAGACAATGCCAATCAGTTGTTTGTGCCTCTCAAATACCCTCTGAGGAATATCCTCCTGTCTTCTTATTCGATTGATCTGCACATACAGCAACGAGGCAGTCTACGCTGCAATTGAACAGGGTTCTGTTCAGGTTGTCGTAACCAACCTCTCCTCACGGGTCTTGTCTGCCTACCCTATGATCAGGAATAGCCTTTTTTATGGCAATAAGGAAGAAACCGAAGAGGGAGTAAAAACAAATCGAAATCCAACGCCGATTTTCATCTAATGCGTCTCGCACGCGATCCCAGGATAAGAAAGTCTGCAACTCCGATTGTTGTGGGAGGCCCTGTGTGCGGTCTTTAGACCCTTCATGCTCTATCTCCTGCATTTATATCAGCAGCATATACAGTAGTGCTGCTTATGACAGCAGAGGAAGGTTTGCAGAAACACAATCGAGCGGTGTCGAAGCTGCGGCGCGGCTCAAAAAGTGTTGTTGACCAGAAGACGATCTTCGGGTTTTCTACGCGGAAAATCAGAACCACTGCCAGCAGCAATATAAAAAATAATATTGTATGTACATTCTAAAAACACATAGGTGACAAATATGGCGGCGTCGCTGGGAAATGGCTTCATCCTCCAGGTGCTCAGGGTGTATTTACTGCATGCACGAACTACCAAGGGTCAAGCTACTTTGCCAATGAAATCTGCAATGAATGGCATGTTTCCAGCTGGAATTACGGTTAATAAACATCATTTTCATGTGTTTTCTGTTTATACAAACGGATTTAATGGCTATGCTTAACGTTACCACTTTGCTCATCGTCTTGCCACTTGTAAGCAGAAGTTGAATGAAACTTTAGTTGGTTGAACAGAAATGCTGTGTTCTAGTGTAGAGAAACTCAAGCCAATCGGAACACTTCAGCGATTGACCCAGCAAGTTTGCTGCCAAGCAGGTTTGTCTTCTAATGAACAGCCCACATCCATACATTTTCACACTCTCCATCAGCTCTTTGTTGCATCCATTGGACTTTCAAGATGATTGGCAGGCCAGCGAACCCATCCCGATTGACATATTCTACAAAGTCCCTAGTGCGCAGGCATCCGATTCGCCTTTGATGCCATATATTTCTGAGGTTAAGAAATCGATCTTCAGACAATGGGGAAGAAGACTTGCGAAAGGCGCTAGAACGCGCTAACGATGCTGCACGTGCGTGAAATACCAGAAATACGCATACCTCTGCCTGGAAACTGGATTTCATGGGGATTCAAAGTGCTTTTTGCGCAGGTATTATAGTCGTACTTCTGCGTAGCTTGGGGGATAAGACCTTTTGTGCTCAGCGTCAGAGGGAAATGAGACGGGAACTGCAAGATAAGGTTAGCTGCACAGATCCATCACTGTGAAATGACAGTCATTTCATAGGTCGGCCCTTTCAGAAGTATATCCGACAACAAATTTCGTCTAGACTGTCAAATGCAAGGAAAACGCTAAGCACCGCGCTGCACTGATGTGCGGGCGGCATTCAATTTTAACGAGCACCCTTCATTTCCCATGCCATTGCCACAATAGCATGATATTTCTGAGGCTTACTCCCTTTTCTGCGCCACATTCGCTGTGGCCACATTGAATTGACCCTGAACTGGTCCTTACGTAACGGTACTGCAGAGGACGGGTTGGGCATATATAGACTTACTTTACTGAACCTAAGTTTCAGGTTTCCATCAATTCTCGCTTTTTCCTTTTACAAGGGAAAATCACCGAACTAGTAGAAAGAGAAGGGCGGCGAGTAGAGGGCGCAGTGCTACATGCGTTTACCCTAGTTTCGAAGCACCTTGCCCTGGTGTGACGAATATTGCGGAGGTTCTTTGCAGCTTCGGGGCTCAATTTAGCGGCAATCACGAGAAACGCATTGAAGCGTAACACAGACAGATTTTCATTTTTCGTAAGGGTCTCATTTTCGTACACGCCCCTCCACCGAATTCGTTGGCCAATCACTGGCTTGCATTGATATGGAAGCCCACGGCTCCAAGATGTAGAAATATGATGAAGCCTCCGTATGCTACAATTTACGTAGGTTTGTCTAGTTATTTCCCGTGGAGTGGGTGCGCTTCTCTGCTGATACTTGAATTTCTAGATGAACATAAGTGAGAGATTAAGTGACGGCCTCTCCCGAGGATTGTCGTGAGCTACAATAAAAAGAAAGTATTTGGTACAAGAGTTCCCAAAAGGGCTTCGGCCTTCAAGTCAGCTTCCAGCAATCCTTGGAGCAGCAATAGAAAGACAGGCATCTGGTGCGTCTGTTCAGAGGCAGCACATGGGTGCATATCCCAGCTTCTTTTTGGTGCATGGACTTGTATCAGGCCATTGTTAAACGCTTTCTTGGCCCTCAGTAGCCAGCCTTCAAGAAAGCAGAAATGCATGCAACAACTTCATGTGGGCTATAGTGCATATGCCTTCCGGTCTCCTCAAGCAGCGTACGCCCTCGTATGCTGTACCACCCAATAAAGTAGAGTTCCACCGAGGGGACCGAAGGTATTCGCCAAACATGTACCTGAACTCAGTAGAGAAAGAAGAATACGTCAGGGGGAAAAGGGTAAAGGCATATGCCGACGCTGCTTTTGTCTGTAACTGCTTCTGCTGCGGACCGCATCTAGTTGATGCAACCCCGGCTTGGCCAGGAGTCATGAGCGTGCTGGGAATTTCGCGTGGCGTTTGATAGGTGTTTTAATTCGGGCATTCGAATCTCCAAAGCTGCGTAATGAACAGCCACACATGCCCAGTGTCAAAGCGCCCAAAGGGCCGAGGGATCCAGCTAGCTCCATATGGGGGCACATTAAGCAGAATGGGAGTGAAAGGTTCTCGACAGAGACGCTGAGCTCCCCAGGTGTAAAGGGAAGGGTGCAAAACAGAACTGCAATTAATTAAAGCCGGGCATAACGTAATCGAAAAGATATAGGCCACTCAATAAGCGTAGCACTGAAGCTGTGAATGAATGGCTAAGCGCGGCCCAACTTTAAGCTGCACCCTCCATGCCAGCGCTTGTAGTTCCCGGCAGTGTAACGAGTAGGCAGTGCAGACGTTCCTGAGAATTTGCTTTGCTCAATCTATCCCCCTAAGCACACTCCAGCTGTGGGTCACCTAGCCTTTTAAAATAAGCCTCTCGCCTTCGGTGGCATTTGCGCGCCTTCATGTGCGTGTCAACAATCGCAATCGCCCCCAGTTGCTCCTTTCCGCAATGGCATTACTGCTCTTTTTTGTAGAGTGTGGCATTTGAAGCAACTGTCCTGAATTGCTTTATCAACCCGGCGTCAAAACGGGGTAAATCTAGGATGAAAGACAATGCGCTATCCCAAGAACGAGCAGCAAAGGGCATTACTAACGTTACTCACCCTCCTGCGCCCTTCGCAGCGGGTGAGAATCCACTAGAGCCAAGTTGCCTGGCTTGAAAGTAATAGAAGAAGAATGCGGCCTGCTGTTGTTATCTGCCTGGCGTTCTCGTCTCCGTACAGCAGTGAGCTTCTGCATGCGGTGTATTGCAGGTGGAAGCTTCAGGCACAGGAATTGGCCTTTCAACAATCAGCTCCAACTTCGCGCTAGAAGGTATTGCTTCTTTGTAAACCAAGGAGGGCGAATAGCAGCTGATCGAAAGCCCACCGTCGTACTGCAAGCTCGTTTCTAGTGAGGAAATCAATCCATTTTACAGAACTTTGCCAGATGTCATTTAGCGAATGCTGCACACCTGTGAAGGTGGCGCGTCCCGTCTGATGGCCGGCCTCCTGGCAGTTCCCGGTGGTCTTATCATACTAGACATGATGCACCACCATGCGTTTGCTCCAGAATACTAACAAACGTCGTCCTTATCAATAATGATGCCTTTCGAAAAACTTTGGGCTTCCAGGCATGTTGAAAGAACAATTGTTATGCCCTTGCTGCAGTCACGAAACTCACAAACCCGTCAGTGCAATCAAAGTTTTTGGCTGATGGTGAGCCCATAATGAAATCATTTGAGACATCCTTGCAGACTTTTCAGTTCCTCGTAGGAGCTGGAAGACTCTCCACGAAGCCGAATTGGAGAGTGCTCGTAGTCGTCTTTGTCTTAGCTCCGGAGAAGTGAGGGCATATTCGGTAGCTGGTAGGCGCATAGTACGCCAACAAAAAAGACCTATTTAGCCGCTCAACAGTGTTGAATCCCCCACCATAGTCCGTTAAAGCATGTTCGTGCATTCTGCGCAAATACGCGGTTAGAGGCCAGGCAAGAACTTACATTGGGCTGGTGCATCCTTTCGTGTTCTATCACTGGAGATGGCTGTCTATGCTGTCCTATTTAATTCACCGGCTGCCTAGCACCTCTAGCAGCCCGTCGGCACTAATACGAACTTGGGTTAGCACAGAGTTTACTACAGAGATTAGCTAGTGCCTCTGTCACTCCTTTCGGCCCCACCACTTCCCTGGTTGCTTTGTTTGCTCTTCCAGCACGGCTGACCGATGCCTTGAATTCCCAGTTTCCTGGTGCCTTTTATGCTCATGTAACCTTGAATTATATTACCACTATCCCTGTAAAAGGGGCAGATGGGCCTCTTCGTACGCCCCCGCGACCTTTTGAGCAGCCAGTTAGCCAGCTACCGTCGGTTGCGGAGTTCTCTTTGTAGCGGGGCCGGCATGCACAGCTCGAACATATACGGGCTTCGCGTCTGAGTACTTTTTCCAACTGCCCCATTTTTTTTCAGCAACAGCTGTGGAATTGGAGAGTTTATTCTCTGTCGACTAAATACTCTATCAACTCTGCAAAATCCAGCCCTTTCAGCCTTTCACCCTTAAGTTCCCTCTCACTTGCGTATCCAGCTGCTGGCAGCCTGTCCCCAGAAGGCAGCCACGTTACGAAACATTCATGCAGTCTATCCAAGCTCACCGTATTACTTCTGCTCACGAAGGGAGGGCATTTCCCGACGTAGGGGTCCAATTGCAGCTTCCCTTGCTTTAATGTCCTTAATTGTGCTGCAGTTTTTCCCCTGCGGCTGGGGGGTAACTCTCCGAACACGCCGTAAAGCCTCCATATTCTGAATGCGCTCTGGAGGCAGTCAGTACCCATGCTTAGCTACCGTTGCCGTGCGGCCCTTCCCAACAGACAAGATGCCCTTAGCAACTGCAGCTCTTTGAGTTTACCTGAATACAAAATTGCACCTCTAGCGAAGCAATATGTGCCGCCGGATTACTGCGCCCGTCCCTGGCAGTCAGCAACGGCTAGCGAATTCTTCGTAAACACCGTCTGCTGGAAGTTGAGCGGATAGTTCTCTTGTCTCAGTGCAACGGGCTATCCGGCTCTCTTTGACTGAGGTAGGCACGTTCTCACATCCTGATTGATCTCCACTGTTTGAGAAGTTGTAGTTGGTGAAACTTTGATGAAGCTTTTTGGGAGAGCCTATGCAAACTTGCTTTCCGGAAAATCCCCTCACTACAAGCCATTGATATACACCAGACTGCCCAGCTGTGGGGTGGTATTAGCAGCTCTCTCCTGCACTTCTCAGTCATGCGGAACTACCAATGCTAACGGGAGTCTCCGCCTGTTAGCCCGTGGCCACGGGCCATCGCGAGCGGCAACCAGGCCTCAACGCTTCATACTTGAGACGACTTCCTACGAAAGCAGGAAGATTTCCTTCCAGTCTCTTGGCGTCTTGGTTGCATAGCCAAGAGGGCCCGGCGTTAGCATGGAGAGGGGTCAGCCGCTGAGTTGCGGTGGTACTTGCTGTTACCCCTGCAGCAAGTCAACTCCCCATGCAAGCACAGCCAAACCTCGTTTCCGTGCACGTCCTAACAAAGTCCACCACTGCCAAATGCATGCTCGACCTTCTGTAGAAAACTGGCAGCCAAGTAGAGACTCACCTAGCAGCTTAAGACAGACCATATTACAAAGTTCCCTGTGGTGTCCGTGTCTCTAACTCTCGCAGCCAACAGTTAGATGGACAGAGATATATAATATACATATTAGAAGTACGTCAAAGAGGTGGGGGGTAAGCCATCAACGGCGCGCATGTAGCTGGCCGCCACAGCTTTCTGGTCTTGTACGGCAACGTTGCGTAAATTCTCCATCCTGTCTCGCCCTTTAGGAAAACCTTATAAATAGTGAGATGCGGTAGAATTGTAAATTCGTATTCTACCTAGTAAGAGGCGTTTTTGGGGGGTGTTCGGTTGTCCGTTTCCCTACTGCACTTTGCCTGTGATTGCGGACTCAAGGCGGTCAAAAACTGTTCTGGATGGCCTTGATTAGCGAGTGCCACGAGCAACTGTCGCTGCAAGCAAGGGTCGTATGCAGCTTTGTCGAATATCGTTCCTACTTTTGCATATGGTTTTGGGGAAATTTTTAGGAGACGAAAGAAGGCTGACATTCTGGTGGTGATGTGCTGCACGAAGCCCGGCCGACGCCGTGCTTCATCCGTCCGAGCCTGACCCGTGCAATGCAGGCGGTACCTTAGGCAGTTTCTTCATGCAACAGTTCTTGTCTTTGTATTTTAAAGTGCCAGTGTTTCAACTTTTCAAGCTGATGGGCTTGCTTCATCAGCTTTAATTTCTTGCGACGCCTGGGCTCCATCTGCTTCTCAGCCGCCGAAGCAGTAGCACAGGCGAAGAGCCTTCCTACTTGTGCAGTTCGTCGTTTCTTTAAACGGAAGTTGTTCGGCCAACTGTTGGCTCACAGAGTATCTGAGAAGATCCTTAAAGCCGCTGGTTGAGCATAATATCGCCGAGCGTAGCCGCCATGGGCAACGCCGCGTCTTCGGTGGCACAGCCGCCTATCTTGGAAAACGAACTGACAACACCCTCTTTGCAGCGTCATTCTCACTCTTGCGAAGACGGCTGTGCCTATCTTGTGAGAGCTCCTCGATCTGATGGTGGGCGTGCTTCCGATTCGTACACGTTGGATGTATCGTCAGACGCTACACTCTGCTGCGGCCCGACACCCCGAAATGGGTCTGTTTCCTTCTCATCGAGGTATGCTAATGGCTGCACAGCAGATCCAACAAATCGTGAGCTAGGGTCCGAAACA
Source organism: Eimeria praecox (assembly GCA_963920595.1). NCBI lineage: Eukaryota > Apicomplexa > Conoidasida > Eucoccidiorida > Eimeriidae > Eimeria > Eimeria praecox. The sequence continues at coordinate 2,245,153 of OY986953.1, forward strand.
GAGCAGTCAGGACTGAGCTTGGCCTTCTACTTTGCGCTGCAGGGAGGAGGCTCTGGTGAAGGCACGCTACTACAAGGAACGGAATCCTGAACTTGCTAAACAGGCTTACCTTTTCGCGCTAGACATTCCGCCACCAAGTCTTCCAGGAAAGCCACGAAAGATGGAAGGGTTCGGCCAAACGGGAAGCTGTGGCTGCTCGTTTGTGCGGTGCAGCGTCCCACAGCGCGCCGGCTCATGCTGGGCTTCTGGCCAGTTTAACCATCCCACGGTGCAGGAAGATGGGAGGGAAGGGCCCATGCAGAAGATGGGCAGTGCAGAGCTCGCGTCAACTGCGTTCACCAGCGGGAACGTATCTCGTCTGCAGACTGACGACCTCGATGAGCTCGTTGTGAACAACTCTGGGGGTAAAAAGCTGCACATAGGTAGCATATCAGGCCTCACAACAGGGAAGGAAGGCTTTGGCCAACTTGATGACAGCGACTTTAAGGCCGAGATATATGCGGAGCTTGCACAGCTGCACCTCATGTGTGGAGAGCCTCGAAAAGCCATGGAATACTACCATAGCGCAGCATTGCTTTCCCCACATCAGTTGGCTTACCCATACAGAAGAGGAGTTGTTCTTCAGCAGCTTGGGGAGCGTGACAGGGCGATATCTTGCTTCCGAGAGGTCCTTCAGAATGACTCTACGTACAAACCCGCCATTTTCAACCTGGGTGTTTGCCTTGCTGAGGATCCAACGACGCGCGAAGAGGCTCTCGGGACATTTCAGCACTTGCTTTCTATTGATCCGAACAATGATAATGTAAGCTTGAGGACTAAAACTCTTCCACTGTAGCTACTCTCTTCAACACCCACTGAGTTGAGATTGTTCAGCGGGCTCTGGCAGCGAGCTTTGGTGTTTAGCAATCCTCACCTCCACAGACTTTCCAGCATCCACTCATTATTACTGCAGACAGCAGCGCAACACGAATAATAGTGGTTGCTTACGCGCGTCCTTAGCTTATGCTCGTGAGCTGTTGTTCGTTCTGTATTTTGCTGAAGGCCTTGGATATGATTGCGGACATCCACGAGCGGGAGGGGCGCGTGGCAGAAGCCTATGCTGTGAAGCAGCGCGTTGTTACGCTTGACCCTACTAATTTCCGAGCAGGGAGAGACCTGGCGAGGCTGGAGTCGACTCTTCTGGATCGTGGTGGTGTCCCTGGGTATGTTACGCTGAACTGAGCGTCAACCCACTACTCAAAACGGGGCTGAGTGGTTAACTCAGATCATCTTGAAGGGGACTTTTACTTCCAGTTTGCAGCAAGTTGACGTGGCGGCGATCATTGCTACACATGCCAGCAGCCGCTTTGAGGGGGGCAGATACTTGCGTTTTTGTTGAAAGACTTACGAAACAAGGGACTGCCGAGTTTCAACGCGAAGCAATCAGATGGCAGGCATCCTCAGGTAAAGTTTTTTAACGTAATTACGGGATCATGCGGTCGCCTCTCCATGCATGCGGCAGAACTGAGCGTGCCTCCGAAGGGAAACACATCCCATCAAGGGCCAAATAGTGCATCATTTCCGCCGCGTACGTGGTCATGACAAGCGCCGCGGGCTGACTTCGCATGTCCCAGCGGGGCCCCAAAATTAACTGGAGGTGTGAGACGTGCTGCTCACGACTTCGTGTGGCCCTGGCCTTCCTCTCACGGTGGGTGGATGGGGAGGTGGGTGGATGGGGAGCTCCCTCGGGAACAATCACGTTTTTCAGCCGAGGCTGTCTCACGTGGTCTGAAGCAGACCTGTTGGTACTCGAAGGCTTCGGGAAGGGGATGGATGTACAAGTAACTCAATAAATGAAGATTTGGCAACCTAGACGCATGAGAACTCGCTTATGCGCTCACTTTTTCACTGTGTTTCGCCAGAATGTTGAGGAGTTAATTAGAATGGCCAAAAGTAGTGCATGCTTCACGTAGATTAGAATATGAATTTGGAGACGCGTGAAGAGCAAATGCACACCAGGAGAGCAAAAGGTAACTGACAGTCTGCCCTCCAGATGAAGCAGTTTTCCCTGGGGAACCTGCAGGGGAGGGACTGGGAACTATAGGCTGGTCACTTAGATTACTCTTTCAGTAGAGTTCACTGGACTCAATGCTACGAAGAAAGCCTCATCTGCTCCACGACCTGCTGAGCGCTTGCTGTCTTCCATCAGGGGGATGGTACCCTTCTATATTTGGTAGCTCGGTGGACCTCCATGGTGTAACAGAGCATACCGCATCATTGGTAGATGACGCCAACAACCAAATCTCGATTTCGTTGTTGTCAGGGCGTCATGACTAGGTCGGATTTGCAGCAAGGGTTCTTGGCATTGGGGAGTGTAGAGCTTCAATGGGGTCGAGCGCGTAATATAATAGCTCCGAAAAACAGCATTTAGCCTCCCTATCAAATCCCTGCGGTGGTGGGCATACCTACCGATGGGTATTGGGCTGGTGCCTGCAATGAGCTGTGACACCCCCTTGTGGGACTCCTAGTGCAAGGCAACCCCACAGGCAAGCACAGCCAAACTTCCCCTTTGCTGCTGCTGCTCTAACTCTGTAGACAATAATTAAATACGTTGTTGGCCCTAAATATCCAGTTAGCATGCAGGCGGAAATACATTTCGGGTGGATGATGCTACGGGGATGCTCTTCAACGTGAAAAGCCTCCAAGGGTCACAAACTCGAATGGGGACGCTGCTCCCCGAGAATAATCTCAGTATAATAGCAAGCGCAGCATTTAGTTTTGATGTTTTAGAGGAAAATAGAGCCACATTACTCAAGGAAACAGGCACAAAGGGAAAGCAAGAGCTCTGCTCCCCCCAATCCGGTAAAATTCAAGTTGCTCTCTTTGCTAAACAGCACCTCTCCCATCTGCCTTGCCTGTATTTGGGGCTTGTGTCAATGATGGCTCGCCAGTCATTGAGTCTGCTCCAGCAGAAAACACCACAGCGTTCCTAGGATGCAGTCGGATATTTGTCCGAACGAGCGTCTTCTGGATGAGGACGGGAAGGAAAGGGATTAGTGGGGGACGTTGTTACAAACAGAATTACAGACGTGGAGCACCGCAGGGCCACAAGTTGAGGCTCCTAAGTCCTGTCCATTCGAAAATGGGGGCCGGTGCGAATGGCAGCTTCCCAAGAAATTTGGCCTTAGTTAGGCTACAATAGCCAGATTTTGTTCGTGATGAAGAGAAGCCCCATAAAGCTGCAATACAGACTTGGGTATTCATGACTAAATTCAGCGATGAGGGGGCCATCTAACTGAAGAAGTGAGGGTGCTACTAATGATACATTGCATGGCATTTCCACGATTACGCATGGCCTCTAAGTGTGATTTCCTGGTGTGTGTATGCGTTGCCAGCGCACATTCATCTTAGGAATAAGGTTTAAGCGCATTTGGCAGACGTTCTCAGGGACACAAATTCATTGCCTCAATTCGACCGCAGCGGTACGAAATCATGCTTCAGTGGTGGCTACTAGTTTACCTCAGTGAAGATCCGCATGATAGTGAGGGTGGCGGGGCATTAAAAGCTGGAGTTTGGGGAGGAATGTTTTGTTAGCTGCGCATATGTTTCGCTTAGCCTTGAAACCCATGCCTTTGGCAGACCTTCGCTGCGTTCCCTGCGAAGACTTGCATGACCTGCCCCTGTCCAGTCCGTTATTGGAGCGCATTTTAGTGAAATAATCGAGCATGGCAGGACTCCATGGCCTCCAAATCAGATTTGATAGCACATTTAATCAAAATATAATATGCTGGATTCGTATTTGTAGCACTTCCCCGCAGCCGAATCGAGAGGGACGAATCGAAAGCCTTAGAAGGGGGGGCCCGATATCCTTCGTCATCAGGCACCTTGAGAAGGCATTCATTGCTTGCGCACCTGTATTTGCGGCTTGTTTGCATGTATTATAAAGATAATAGCAACATCAAGACACCCGCATCCCATTGGGTACTTTGTATATGGGTTTTCTTGTAGCCGCCGGCACGAGCAAACAAATGGCACTGGCTGTAGAGCAACAGTCACTGATTGTTGAACCTGTTGCCCCAGAAAGTTACGGAGTTTTGGGGGCCTTCAATCCTCTCTCTTGACACTTTGTGAGAAGGAGCATGTGCATGTGCTGGCCTGCTGGTGGTGATGCCTCGGGGCAGTTCACCGTGGCCCTTGGTGCTGGGCTTGGTAGGATGGTGGATCTGTACGCACATTCTTACCTCATTGGCATACGTGAGGCTCTCAACCAGCGTCAGATGTGTTCCTTCAAATCTGCAGCAGCAGACGGATTGGCGCAAGTTGCCCTTGCGCGTTTCCTACCGGAGCAGTGCTCTTAAAGGCGGCTGGTCTTGGGCAAGGCCAAATGGATTCATCCCTCTGCAGCGCACACTAGGAGGATCTGGGGCTCGTTTGCGCTTGACAAATTACGAGCCAGCAGGATGTATGCGGGATTCCACTCGAATGTCTAGCGTTCCCGATGTTGCAACGGCAGAGCATAATCTGTGGGATGAGTGCACGAATCCTCTCCTTGCCCAGATCGATCGTTTTGTCCTTTTTGGCGATCTGCACGTAAGCGATGCAACACTGCCAACCTGTCTTGATGCTCTTTCCCTAGTGCAGCAAGCATGCAAACGCCACAGTACCTGTGGCACCACAGGCAAGCAGAAAGATCTCACAGCTGTCGCTGCTCCATGCGGAGAAGTCACTTCAGATTTCCAGGAACCTCCTGCTGCTGCGGTGTTCTTGGGGGACTTCTGGCACTCGCGTATCGAGAGACATTTACACTGGGGGCTCCTGAGGCCTGTTCTCGAGTTCTGGGAGCAATGGGACATTCCAGTGAGCTCAACTACCACGCTGCTCAGTTCTCCAGCCTGCATTGCGGTTCATCTGTTCTATAGTTGTTGATCCTTGTGTAGTTTGCTACTTGCGCTGATTCAACAGGTTGTATTGCTGCCCGGGAACCATGATCAGCTTTCCTACGAAGCAGGACGCGATTTGCTGCAACCCTTGGAGAAGGCTGCTTCCCGAAGTCCTCTGGTACTGGCATTGAGACGGCCAACACTGATCAATAAAGAGCTTCTCTTCGTGCCACATATCCGTGAAACGAGCAAGCTGCAGCGAATCATGGTTCAGGCTAAACAGGTTTGCAAAAAAATATTCCACGCAGCTGCTTGGGATGCACCCCGGTGGGAAAATGTATTCACTCTCCTTGGTGTAGACATTCGTGATGCATTCGCTACTACAGTTGACTCGTGCCATACCTACGAACCCTACGATTTTGCAACTAATTGTATGAGGCGTTTGCACAGTACTTGCCGTATGACGAAAGGAGCCATGCGTGCTTCACATGCTCCGAAGGGCTGCGACCCAAATGCAGCTACGCGCTTGAGCTGCGCTCTTGCTAAACTGTTTTCAGTGCAAGACACTCCGCGCCGTCTTTGGGCATATGAGTGTTCGTGGCGCATCGCTATGCCCCTTTTCAGAGGAAGGTGGGACATTACTAAACGATGGTATAGACATTGAGCTACTCCCGGATGTGCGCGTATACTCTGGCCACATACACACGCCACAGCTCGTTGGCAAACAGGTTCGCTACGTGGGGTCCCTCTACCAGGTGAGCATCTAATGCGCAATGCCTACGTTGAAGCAAGGCACGAGGCATTCGGTTGCCAGCTTGTTGCCACCGATTGCAGCATTTGCTCCTATGTTTTCTACAGACATCTCTAGCGGAGGCGTATCAGCGCAAGTGTCTTTATACTATTTCTAGATCGTGTGGATTTGAAGTGGTAGAGGTACAAGAGTCTCCGGTTGGCCCGAGGCACTTCCCTGTGAGAGACCCGCGACAACTGCCTCCACCGAAAGCTCTGCGCCGAGGGGACAGAGTAATTTTGCTACCCAGCACCCCAGCAGCAGCAGAGCCGCCTTGCAGCCAAACTGCTGTTTCTTCGCCTCCTCCAGATGGTCGTGGAGAGCAGCCGCCAACACAACAGGGCACAAACAGCACTGCAGAATCGATGCAGAATGCATCTGTAGCTTTTACGGATATAGAAAACTCCATGCTCGAAGCAGTTTCTGAGGGCGACCATGCCAACAGCCGCCGCACTCGGTGCCTCAGCACGAATGAGGAGGCAGGTAGTGGGCTAGGCATCGCATTTAGCGAGAACGTGATGACAGGGGGGAACGAGTTGAATGCAGAACAGCTCCTCGAAATATCTGAAGCTTACAGGGAAGCTGGTAAGCGAGTGTCTGGCAGAGCGGGAGGCTACTGAAGATAGTCGAACGCTGTGCCGTCAGAAATCGGCAACCCACTTGTTTTGAAGCATTCATGCTTGCGTGCAAGCACCACAGACACTCGCCTATTCTCAGTCATGCTCGCAGGCATCTTGTTCGACTGCCGCATCAATCCACTGGCACCAGCTTCGTCGCTTTCACGGCAAGCCTCTGTCAGTGTTGGGAAAGAAAAACAAGAAACTCTAACAACACTAAACGAGGACTCACCGGGCATGGCAAGGCCAGCTGCCATGCATTCACGGAATGGCTCTGCTGAAGTCTCGCACGTTGCAGAAGAACGAACCACAAAGACTGCGCCAGATTCCTTTACTGATTCTGAATTCCTGCTACCAGATGCCCTCACATCTCCCTTAAGGCTCCTCATGCATCACGGCCTAATACCCGTGGAAAATCGCCCACCGCGTGAGATGTTGCGTGCGTATGCTGCCCAAGTCGTCAGGGATGGCTCTCAAACCTTCAGTAAACATGCGTGTACGACGAAAAAAGCAACACCAATTTTCTTGCGCAAACCACAGATAGGCTTGTTAGCCCGCTGCTTCAGAACCTCCCTTCTCAGGAATGAATCACCTGCAAATAAGCAAAGCCCCGAGCCTCTCATCTGTAGAGTACATGCATAGGTCTTTGCATGATTTCTTATGCACTTTCTGGGGTCTGTTGCGGAATTGCTGCAGTGGCAGCAGCCGATATGATACTTAAGGAGCAGATGGAAGGAGCTTGTTGGGATGGGGTTGAAAGCTCTTGCAGGCTGCCTTTCTCTCTTACAGCGGCAAACACAGGATGGCCACATGCTGCTGCAGACCTGGTGCTGCATGAGGCACGTGTTCAATCATTTGGCCTCTACAGGTGTGTAAGGGAGACCTGGAGACTCGATTAAGAAAGTCTCCATAGACTGTGTGATGCTATCTCGTTTTCCTGTGCATGAGCTTCACGTTATTTCGGCTGCTTGAGGAATATCGCGTGCTTAGCGCTAAGGACCATTGAGTTTTCTTCTTTTGGGTTTGCTTGTTCTGCACAGTGGCGCCGTTCGGTTCGACTTGCGCCAACGCGGTTTGGTTTTCATCCAAGGAAGCAACGATGTCCGAACGAGAGGAAATCCTGCCGCTGCAAACGGCGCTGGTGAGAATTCATTCGCTCTTAGCTCCAAACCTGCTGTAGAGGAGCGCTTCTTTCACGTAAAGCTGGATGGCAGGAGCTGCTGAGCCAGGGTCAGGGGCGAATGCCGGTGTTTCTGGTGTGTGCGCCTTCAGTAATCCGTACTGTATTTAGGTGTTTCCTGTCGGCAAATGCATTAATATGTGCCGTTATCGATTACTGATGCCATCTTTTATGGTTCCGCTATGCTGCTTCTCTTTAGTGGATCTGCAGAACCTGTGCTTCTGTGTGCTCACTTGCAGGTAAATCAACTATGATGCAGGCTGTCCTTTGGGCACTTGTAGGTGACGGAGTGTCTAGCGGTTTCACTACTGTTTCGGGGAGGCCCAAAGTGAGCTAGCAGAACTGCGTTGAAACCAAGGGGATTTCTATCTCTTCTGATCGTGTCAGTGAGTGAAACTCGTCTAGGAGCATCATGCTTGGCAATTTGACCACGTGCTATGGCTTTGCAGGTAACGGGCGTTGTTTGTGATGACGTGCCAAGCATTTCCAGCTCGAAATGTTCGTCAGCGGAAAGCTTCATGGGTGACGGAAGGAACGCCGAAGAAGTGCCTTCTTCCCTCAACCCTGAGGACCGATTCGCATCTGTTGAGCTTGAGGGTCAGTTCTTAGCACCAAAAAATATAGACTTCCGCGGCCGGCACAACGTTTAGCCTTTGAGAAAGCTCGACGCCTTGCAGCACTTTGGACATAAAACGCACTTGGCAGATTGCCCATACTGGCGCCCCCTTGCTTCATCTATTATGTTGCGCGTGCTTTGTGCGGTGTCGGTTTAGGTGCAATCAATGGACAGTCATTTTATCTGCGGCGAAGACGTTGGCGCTCGGGGCGTTCCGAGTTGACGCTGCACGTTGGGGGCAAGGACATGACAGCGCAGAGTGCTGCAGATACGCAGCGAGAGGTGATCATCTGTCAATGCGAGCGCCGCCAGTCTTTTGATTTGGTATCTTAGGGTGATCATGCTGGCTGTAATCTGTTGGGTTCTTCGTGTATTTGCAGCTTGAATTGCTCTTTGGCGGTAGGCTCAAAGCTTGGAGTCAGTTCATCTACCTCTCGTCTCATGGGGCTGATGGATTGTTAGGAACGTCCGAAGCAAGCTTTTCCGTGCGTGGGCGCCGCATGCATTACTGAATTGTGCTACAGCAATCGCAGCTTGCCACCGTAAGGTTCATTGGCGCAGAGGAGTCTCTGATGCGTCCGGTTGCCTTGCCTCTATTCAGGCGTTACTAACACTACTTTTTCCGCTGGACGTTTGGATAGCGGCAACGGCAGCAGTGCGTTCGAAGCAGCGCATTCTGAGCAAGGCAGCTGAGGCCCTTGACTTGGTGGCGGCAGTCAGGTGGGTAGCCCTAAATCCCCAGCTCTGATCGCATGCTACACTCATGAGGGGTGGTAATGCCCAAGTGCGTGCGCTGGCATGTTGCACAGATTGAGAGACCTTCAGCGTATCGTAGGCAAAAACCGGCTTTCCTATGTTCCGCCTGCACTAAAGACAGGATTTACTGTCGGCGTTCCTCCATGCGGAGAGCCTGATTCCGCCCCCTGTGCGAAGCCACCTAGTCCTACTGTGGCCTCTAAAGATGACGACGGTCATGCTGCTACTTCAAACTCGCGTGAAGATGCGCAACCAGGAGACGCCAAAGGGGCAGCATTTACACAAGCACGACGGCTGCAGAAGCTTATTTCACGACTGCGTTCCCGGGCAGCGTTTTATAGGTCAGTAACGAACACTGGAAGGCCAAAGTGCGTTGTCGGGATGACGCACCGCTCCACGTGGTAGTTCATGCTGCCTGTAGCCTCCTTGGTTTCTTGTGTTACTCGTAGATCTCAGAAAGCAGTGCTTGAGGAGGTGGAACAGCACCTTGGTCCCCAAGGCATCCAGCGGCATCTGCTTGCGTAAGGTGTCCATGGGCGCGACACATTGACGCCACAAAGCTAGTTGCCTGTTCGCATTTAGCTGCAACTGTAGCCTGTGGGCGCATGATAGAGATTACTAATTTACAATAGCAGCACATGTATTAAGCAAACTGTCCAGTTTGACATCGACAGACACTCATGCATCCGCTCTTCCGGTATGAGACCATTCTGCCGTGGAGGAGTGAGTAGTGGCTATGCAGCTGCGATCTGTGTGCAGATCTGCTCTGCGCCAGCTAGAAACGCAAACAAACATCTATCTCGAACAGGCTAGTGGCGGGCTTCTTCGGTTAGATTTTGCGTCGTCGAAAACCGCTCGTCTGACCAAAGTTCTGAGCGTTCGCGGCTCTGACGGCGCCTTTAGGCAAGCAGAAGCGTACAGGAGTTGACCTGGTAACCCGCCCCTTCACCATGTCTCTCTAGGCTAATTGTATTGGCATTAGCTGCGTACGCTGTGTGGCGCAGAGAAAGGACCATCCAGCAAGCGTCAAGCGGGCAGCGCCAACTGCTTGGCTTGTGTCTGTACCTAGCATTTGTCGTTACACTTAAGCGTCGCGCTGGCCTTCGGTGTAACATCCTCCTCCTAGACGAGCCTTTTTTGTCGCTTGACTGCGTAAACAAGTATGTCGGTCCCGTATATTTTGGGTATACCGCATCTACACGCCCCAAGCGAGAAAGCTGGATAGGTGCCTCTTCATAGTACTAGTGTCGCCTGCTCTTTATGTATGTTGGCAGGCAACGCGTGCTGGAACTTCTACGTAGCCTCGTGGGCGATCCCAGGGGTTCTCAATTGGCCGAGTTCGAGAGCATCTTTCTGACTCAGCATGTGAGGTTTTGGGCTCCCAGCATTCAACATATTCTACTCAGCTCCTCTTGCAATGCCCGCAGTATTGTACTACTTTATAGGTATTTTTTCACTTCTTGATGCAGAAATAAAGCCATCCTGGCCACCTTACATGCAGCATTTTGGAACTGCCTTGTGCGCAGGATCTCCGTCCTCGCAAGTGGCGGCATATTCTTGATGCCGTAGACACTATCGCTATTCATAATAAATCGGGGCACCGTGGCATTAGCACGTCTGTCTTTTTAAAGCGCTCTAAAAAAGCTGTCACTGGGGCAGAGCCGCCCCGAGAGAATACAGCTCAGGTTAAAGTAAGTCCTCAAAAGGCTGCCGACAACGCCCACCAGCCGATGGAGGCAACACGCTGAACGCCAGCTTAGACGGGCGCCTCCAGCGTCAACGTCTCACGGCATACTGGTAGTCGCATCGCAGGCAGCAATTGTTTGCAGTAGCAACCCACGAACGTTGGCTGATCCATCAGAACTAAGGATTAAATGCAGCGTTGACTCGCCGCTAATGTCACTTCCTGAAGCGCACGCCGCATGCAGGATTAAACAGCACATGCTTGCACTATTTCTTTCTGCCTCGACGAGGCGATAAAAATTTAAATGCGCCCGTCAGGCAGAGTACTTCCAACACACTGAACGGTCTATCGCGTTGGCGAATCAGTGGTTTGGCAGCAATGAAAATCCTGCGTTTGGTAACGAACGACTCACCATGGGGCTGCCCTGTGTACACTGCTGCTGTCTCCGCAACCCCTACAACAGATATAGCTGCCCAGGCTCCACGTCTTTGTGAAAGTAGCCAAGTGCTGCAACGCCCGCACATGACACAGCCAGTACCTTGCTTGGAGCTTCGTCGAGGTTTGAACTTAGCCAACAATAAAAACACAAGGGGGACAGCTTACATTGACATTTTCTGTCGTACAGATGTTCGTGATGCGTTCGCTTACCATAGAGACTCTGCAGCTGATACCACAGCAGTTGAGTGAAGGAGACCCCCAGACACACTAGCAATGGGAATCTGCAAGGAGAAATGGACAAAGAGACAAGCCCGTTTGGTAGATATAGCTCTAGCTCCACAGGCATCAGACAGACAGAGAAATATCGGCAACAAAGGTGCCGTAGGCATCCTTCTTCCGTAGCTACACGATGGCAACTTCATTGTATGCTGACTTTGCTCTCATGAGGTGGTACCTCGCGCCTTACCGAATCAGGATCCTTTCTCCGGTCTGCCTCCCTAAGCCACTCACAGTCCTCCTGCCCACCACAAGAATGCAAAACCCTTCTGATTTACCCTTTCCCCTTACTGCAAGGTTGTCACCGTGTATTGCTTCGCTGGACTCCCAGCTTAGCGCTCTACGAAGCTCCAAGCATAGAGATCATGTGCAGGGCTTCATTTGTGCTAGGTACACAGTATAAGGATGTAACTTTAGGTATATTCAGCTAATAAACAAAAAGCAGAATATCGTAACACTTACTTTGCTCACTGGCATGTCCATACCAAGGCAGCCAAGGTATTCGGTTACTCTGGAAAATAAGGCCTCTGCTAGTGGAAGCTCTCTGAATGGTGGTGGCGCTGCCATCCGCAGCGCCTCTTCAGTATGGCCTGCGTTCTCCGGTGCCGGCTGGGTGTCCTTATTCCGCTGTTGCGATTTACTTGCCCGCCATTGCCTCTGTCTCTCATGCAGCAGGTGTAGCGCTTCTAGATAATCTGGGCGGATAGGTGGGCTCTGTCGAACGCCGACGGAGTCTCCTGCTTCACTGCAGCTAGAGCGTCGCGAGCTTCCGTTGCTATCAGATTTCTGCGCTACCGGTTGACTGGACATCCTTGAAGCGCGATTGATGAAAGCTTTCCGCTGGCCTTTTTGTCTTACCACAACAGCTGCAACGGCCTCTCCAGTCGACGGGGGGCACCGTTTTGGTGCCGCACCGGCAACAGCAGCAAAGAGCTTATCCCAGTCCGGTAGCACAAGCGGATGTGGAGTTTGGGAGGAGGGAAGCTCTGGGGCCAGCATGATATCATCCCCATGCTGCGTATGTAAAGAGCTCGCCCTGCTTGTTGCCATTGCTGTCGCTTCAGTCATGTCCACTACTCCCCCTCTATATTCTGACAAACGGCACTGCAGCTGCACGACGTTGCAGGCTGCATTCGGGCTGCCGCTGGCTCGCAGGAGTAGCTCCACTTCTTCCGCCAGTTCACGCCTTGCTTCTATGCTCCCGCGGTCTCTTTCGGGCGCTGCGAACACACCGCCGCGTCAGGCATAAGAAGAAATTGGAAAGCCACAGAAAGCAATCAGGCATAATGTTTTAGGCGGAGTCCAGCTACAAGTGCTTCCAAGCTTATTGGAGCACTAAGACTGCAATATCAAGCAATGCGGTTCAGGAAAGTTCAAAACAGCAAGGTGAGGTGCTTTGCCTAAATTTGTATCTAGGACTTATCCCTCACGCGCAGTACTAGAGAGGAGGTCAACAGGCTCGAGTGAGCTGAGGCTTCGCTGAAGCTGCTGGTAGAGGCGAGAAGGCGGGTATCCCATCGGGTTCGCCTGCTCCAGTTGTACGCCTTCCATCTGCCGTTTTAGCCTGTTCTCAGTGATCACCTTCTGGTGGCGCACAACTGCAGGGTGCTGTACGTTTATTTTCAGGTAACGAGTTCCAGGAGGCAGGGCTGCAGCAACAATCAGTTCGAAGAAGAAAGTAGAGAAAGGTAAGATATCGCTGCTCTCTCACCTACACCAAGGAATGAATACAAAGATACTTGCAGCAAGCGTAATGTCAAAACAAATGAGAAGCTCCGTACATTTCCGCATAAAGTGAGGCAGGCGTATCCATGTGTCAAGTCCTAGCACCTGCGCCGTGAAGCGATCTAGCTGAACTCACAAATGAGCGCACAAGTCAAACAACCTGCTATCAGGAGTAATTGATAGTGCTTGTTGAGTGTATTCGCGCCCCAGTATTAATCTAGAAGAAGCGATTACGCGTTGAAGGGGAAATTCAGGCGCTGTCAATGAACGAAATGAAACGCAAACCAATACTAGTAGACATATGAATCTGGCGCACAACGCACGGCAACCTATCGGTGGCAAACACCAGCATGCGTACGCATGATGCTGTGCATAATGCATGCTGCATTACCTAAGTGCACTGCCGGCAAACACTGCAAGTAAATTTTGTGAGGCGAAGAAAGCAAAAGCCATTAACGTCCAAGCTCCGCTACTGGTGGTTGAGCGCACATTCCTTGTCGAGTCCTGCTCTCCTCAGAGTACCGTACCTTCAGAATCATGACACCGTCATTTTGCAAAGAAGCCGTATTCCTATCACCTCCCGTGTCTCCTATTACGGGGCAAGGTGCTTCCCCTGCATCTGTTGCTGCTGTGCCACAACACGGAGCTGTACCGCCAGGCCCCCGCCAAGTAACGACAGATCCCTTCCAGCGCTTCAGTAGCAGCTGTTGCAGAGGCAGATGAAGAAATGCGTCTAGATAGACGTTTCTCAAGCAAAGGCAACAACTCCCATTGGCCACCTGCGAACGCCATGCAGCGTGTAAGCCAGTAACACTAAGCAGCCATGACTGTTGTTGGCTACACTGATTAGCTATACGATATGTATTGCCTCACGCTGGAGATTGCTGAGTTAAGAGCCGATCTGGCGCCTGCAGTTGAGGAGCCCGTTAGCCCGTCCGAAGCAACGAGGAATATCTGCACGGTCGTAACAAACACTTGCGCCGTTAGCCGCCTTTTTACCACTGCCATCTGTGAGCACTCCTGTTACTGTTGCACTTAAGGAAAACAAAGTGGCATAACCATCCAGCGAAGTGCGTAACGGAGGCCTGGGATTCACACGATTGCTCCCTACTGCATTGAAGAGGGGGCAACAACTTCTAAGGCACAGGTAGTTCACGCGTGTGTGACTGTACTGCCTTGCAAGCTGACCTGCTGATTAAAAGGATGACGATCCAGCGCGTGGGCAAAAAGGCGCACAATGGAGGGCCCCTCGCCAGCACGCAAAGAGAAACGGGCCTGAGGCAGGTGAGAGGCATTGCGCGGGCCTGTGCCGTCCCTCTGAAAGAACATTGGCCAGCAGGTGGGTTGATCTGGAGAACAGTACGACAGCCATTAAACAGGTCTAGCTAAAGATAAAAACGGGGAAGGCAAAAAGAAGACTCCCCGATGCATCGGCCAGGCTTGTTCAGAAACGGCATAGAGCTTGAAGCAGGCTCGAGTGATGCCGGGCGACCAGGTGTTGGATATGACAACGAATTCAAAGTTGCTTCTGGAGCTATGGGTAATTCATACGTAGAGAGATGATCAGTTCCACGAGCCAGTCTGTATTCCAGTGTTGGATCTGGCACAGATGGATCTGGAGGACCCGATCCGGCTCCAGCACAAAGCCAGTGAAAGATACTTCGGTACCCTTAAAGAATTCAACTGGAGATGAGTCAAATCATTACAAACAAGGAAGAAACGAAAATTGTATTGCAAAAGCCAAGCACCGAGTGTTCACTAGGACGTCGGCATCCAGCGGGGCCCTACAGGAAAACCAGGAAGGCCAGTCGGCAGGAAGCTGTCCAACAACTCGCCGACTCCTGAATTCTTCTTATTGTGCTGGGAAACGAAGGGGCCAAACAAATCTGTTGAAGGACAAACAACTCTACCGGCGGTTGGACTCTGGAGGGTCACCACTGCGTATGGGTGTCATTCCCTCCCACGCAAGTGACTGGAGGGTTCCCCTTAGTACCAAGCAAAGTCACTCTTGTATTGCTCGCCTGGACCATAAACTATTCCTTCTGACTACTAGGAGGTGGATGATGGACGAGAGAGTCCTATTTTTCACCAGACAGGCAGGATCCCCAGGTTCATAAATTCCCGTTGGCACGGGCTCGTGACAACAGATTCTTCTGTGGAATACGACGCCTCATAGCTTGTTACAACTTCGCTACACCCAAGCTATGCGCATGGATTTTCGCTATCTGGACCACTAGGATCAGTTCTGCGGCGCCAGGTGCCGACGCCCATCCGGGGTATGGGATCTGGTCACACGCTGCCTAAATGTGAAATATGTATTGTCCTACCGCCTAGCTCATGGCTGGCGCCGGACCTACTCAGCACAGCTATTTGCTGGTGTATGCTCCGCATTAAGGCTCCCTCCGCGTGAGGGGCCTTAGTGGCTTGGCTGAAGATGTTGGGACTTCTCTCTCTAGCCCACCGCTCGACGCACAGTGTGTGCACTTCCTTTCCAGCATTCTACCATAGAGGCGCCGGCATAAGGCACAGCAGCGGCAGTAGTGGTGATATCATGAGAAGCCGCACCGACAGCAGCATCAGACATCTTCATGGGCGTTTCAAGATATCTCACAGATCTAGCCACCATCGCAAGGCGGTTTCGTCATTGGCTGCGCTGGGTCGGGGCTTCTGTGCTGCTGGCGTTGCTCTCGCTGCCACTGGGCTTATCGGATGGGGAATTCAGATTGTGATGCCTGAAAGGTCCCGCACGTGGGCTGTGCTACGATGCGCAAATGCTGCTGCTGCCCTTGCTGCGCTCAGCATTGACTACAAGTTGCTGGGTAAGCAGCTGTGTCCGCAGAGGGTAATCAAGTAAAGTGTAGAGGAAAGAGCTGTATCGTGCTCTAGTTCACGGAAGGCAGACATAACGGTGGTTAATGAATCGCCTGATCAGGCATGCTTGAAATGTCCAGATGCTGCTTAGAGTTTTTCGCGTACATCCCCTAGAATGAGAGCTTGCATGGAGAGTCCTCATGCGCAGAGTAGTCAAGATAAGCAGGTATGCTGCAGCATGTGCTTGAGCGTTTGCTTCTTCCTGAGGTGGTTATATGCAAATGCTTTGAATCTGTTCAGGTTGGTGGGACATTAGCGCCTGCCACACACGCAGCGCACGGCGGCTAGTGCGGCTAGCTGAAAGGAATAGAGGAGTATACGTAAAAGTTGGGCAGCATGCGAGCGCTATGGAGTATCTGCTGCCACTAGAATATACCCAGCAGCTGAAGCGGCTGCAGTGCAATCTCCCCCCGTCGCCTATGGCACAAGTGGAAGCAGTGCTCAAGCATGAACTGAAGATTGATAGGCTAAATGAAATATTCCAGGAGTTTGAGGAGACACCAGTTGGCGCGGGTAGGCTTAGTGGTGGCTGCACTACAGGTCCATACCATAAGCTCTATCAAGTTGAGTAAGGCCACTTTCCTTTGCATTTCTTTCCCGTTGCTGTCTTGATTCCTGGTTGTGCTTAGATGGCTTAACCCCTGTTGAGGAAAGTACTTTCTTCGCAGTTTCCTGAGTCTTCGACCGCCACACCCTTCTTGAGGCGGCACACCGTTGCTTTTAGCCATTTATAATGCTATTGCTCTCTTCTGTGTTCCCTTCTTGTAATGAAGATCGGCATAAAGTCGAGAAGCCCTTAGTTCTATCTCGTGCTGGTTCGCCAAGGGGCTAGCGATTTGAAGAAGCAAGTGCATATTCGATGCTGTGCTTCTGCCTCACCACAGCCTCGCTGGCGCAGGTACACTTCGCTGTGCTAACAAATGGGCAGCCCGTTGCTGTTAAAGTGCAGCATGCCGACGTGCGGGAGCTTGCCGAGATGGACACAAGGGTAGTGGAACTCTTGACAGGAGTTGCGGGTAAAATATTTCCGGAAGTTAGGTAGGTACTCACGAGAGTCGCAACGTTCGCGCTATATAGCCGTTTACCTGAATATATGTAATATGCTTGTGTTGGATCTAAGGACACCTATCTTCCTTCGTTAGCGTATGTGCCGTCTTGCATATGCATGCATAGCGCTCACAGGCCTTTGCCACCCTGTTTTGCGCTGGCGCTTGGCATGGCGCTGGATGTGCACGACGGGCCAGTGGAACTAAGTAGGCCGATTCAACGCTGTAGATGTGACGGAAGACTTGGTGTTCCTCTATGGGGCAACTGCAAAAAAAGGACAAGCCTACCCAGCTTTTCCTTCTGTTGCGTGTCCATTTGAGTCGGGCTAGCGGAGTCTCTCTCTGCATGGCAGTGAACTGTTCGCTGTCCCTTCTGCGTGCAGGCTTGAGTGGCTTGTAGATCTGCTTCGAAAAAATCTCCCTACTGAGTTGGACTTCAGGAAGGAGGCAGAAAATGCCAATAAGTGCCGCGAGCTCTTGCAAGGGGGAGGCTCCACTTTTCACTTCGTGCTGCCGCAACCTTCATTACTGCGCTCGGTCCTTATCCGGCTTGCAGCAAGAGTAGCTTCTTGGTTTTGGCTTCCTAATCCCCACTTGCATTTTGGGGACAACAATGACCCTCATTTGTCAGGAAGGCCACCGACACTACCGGGAAGCTTGGAAAGTGCTAGAGAAAGCACTTTGTTAGTTACAGACGAACAACAGCCCCACTCTAGAGCCCCGCAAGTTCACCCAGGTTCGGCCTCCGCTTCTACTTTCCACAAGCAGCATGGTAATTCTCACTGCATTAGCGACTATGAGGTGGAGCTCTACGTGCCTCGGGTTTACAACAACTTAACCACAGCCAGAGTTCTCGTCATGGAGCGCTGCAAAGGGGTCCCAGTGGACGATTTGGAAGGAATAGTTTCTCAAGGTAAGCTGGAATTGCGCAAAGAGGCTTTATCGTGACTGTGAGGGGGATGGCGTTCTCCACGTGGAACGGCGAGTTCGGCTATAGTGACTCGCCTATTTTCCGCCGCAGGAATTCACCCTTTAGCAGTTTCTGAAGCATTGTCGGAACTGTACGGGAGGCTCATTTTTGACCTTGGATTTGTACACGCGGATCCTCACCCTGGAAACGTTATTGTGCATCTAGACAAGAGCTCGTACCCAAGTCAGGTCCTTCAACAACCGGACCTTCGGCGGCATACGCCGGTCCTTTTATCGTCTCTCAGTGGGGAGAAAGTCCTGAACAGCCAGCGGCTGTCACAGGAATCAGGGCGGACAAAGGGGCGGCTTCGTCTCAGCCTTCTAGACCACGGCTTATACTGTTCACTAACCGAGCGATTTAGGTATATCTACGCGAGCTTGTGGCTAGCCATGCATCGGGGAGATATTGCAACTGTGACTGCATGCGCTAACGAGTTTGGCGTGGGCAAATTGGCTGGGTTACTTGGCGTTATTCTCAGTCTGAGAAGCGAAGACAGGTGCGGCGTTAATCAACGTATTAAAGTTGTATATGTAAAACGTAGTTCGACCAGGTCACTGTACGCTGTTCGCTGCTTGTTGCTGTGTTCGCAGCATTAATTCGGGGTTGCAGCTGTCGCGAAAGTCTCCTGAGTAAGAAGCACATCCCGAGAGTTACTTGTAGGGGAAGACTGTGTGCGTTTGGCACATCAGATTCATTTCAGCAGCATTGTGTACTCATGGCTACTGCGTATGTGGGCAGAGAAGCAGCAATGTTGCGAAGGTCGTTCCCCGAGTATTTCACCCGGATTACTAGCGTCCTACAGGATATCCCTCTTGAGCTCATCCTGCTAATTAAGACAAATGATTTGGTCAGTCCTATCTCCTCTCCCCTTCCCGCTGCGGCGTCTTCGCAGCGTGGCCTCCTCGTGCTGTTGCCGAAGCCACGCAGACTTTCTTGATGTACATTGCCGAAGATGAGAAACTGGTTGCGGTGCTGCAGCTGCGGGCAATACAAGGAAGGCTAGGCATTGATGAGGCGCTGGTCCTCCTACCACTGCTGTATCGCGCAGTAGCTCTTGTTGGCAAGAACGAATTGCAGGAACTCACTCAGCTGAAGGCACCTACCCTCCAGGTATCCTAGACTTCAACCTGTATTCATGTGTTCTGGTATTGCCAGGCTTGCCTTTCCCCATCGCAACTAAGAATTGCCCGAACAACACGAATTCAGTATTGCGCGTTTGATTGGCATGAAATGATCTTCTGCAGAGCTATGGCGTTTCTGTTGGCTCTCGCTTCCATGCATAACCGGCATATTAGCTTTTGCTGCAGCAAAACTTTGACTACTTCAGGTTGTGCACAGTGGCGCATCCGGGTTGCTTCCCAATGGGTGCTTGTTTAGGTTCTGCATTCCCGGTGGCGGTTATGGAAAGAAAAGGCGCGTTTGAGGTGCGCGGAGCAGCTGCTAAGGGTGCGGTCCATGAACTGGGACACTCCTACAGGAATGGCAATTGACCATCTCTGCAGCACATTCTAGCGGCCAGTGCGACGAAGGATTTTAAACAGCAGAACATGCAATCCAAATTCAACTTAGCTAGGGTATTTATTTCAAGTGGCGTTCATTTGATGCAGTGAGAACAGCAGGTCTGTTAGGCTGTATGGCTATTCAGAGTATACCCGGCGAGTTTATGGCAGCGACAGGGTCAGCCCAATACTAGCATTGCTGCTACTGCGAAGGCATGCACCTTTCTCGCTATTGCTATCATACAGTAATGGGTGATCTTCCTGTGCCAGTATGTCCATTGCTTTCTGGCATTCTTTGCCACCTGCATAATGCTGCTGAAAGCCAGTCCGTATATTTAGAGCCCTGGGGGCTTTGCTGTCCGAAAAGCGATCAAGCAACTCCTGACAGAACGGTGTATGTGCTTTTGAGCCAGTTTAAGTCGGCTTAACCAGGAGCGGAAAAGGCTCGTTGTAAAGAAAACTCCACTGCCATAGGCGACGAGCTCCTGGGATCAGCGATGCCACTGCAGTGTTTTTATTAGCAATCAAACATCCGACTGTAGTTGCCCTCAGCTTTCTAGTTGGGGAAGGCGCCCATTCTGGCCCAAGGGGCTCGCGCTATTTCTGCAATTCGGTATTCCTGAGAGCATGGATAGCAGTATATTTACGGATTATGCTTCTACAAGCCCACGCTCAAGGTCTGATAAGCTTGATATGCCGCCTGGCGTTAAGGATAAACACCCCGTGCCTTAGAGTGGGTAGGTAGCTCCTCAATTACTTAGAAGCGTAAAAGAGATCTTCACCTTAGAGGCCATGCGCCGCTTATGTCCTACTAAAGTACCTTCAGAAAGGCAAATTCCCACATCAACTCACTATCCGACTGCCTAAGCGTGAGCGTGCACTCGCAGTAATCTGACTCGGCATGCAGGCTCTCCTCAAATTCAATGGCCAGCAAGCACACTATCTATAATATTTGCCATCACTTCCGCATTGGGCTTTTGAACAAGGTTGAGCCGCAAAGGGTTTTACTTTGCATCTAACCCTTGGCTCAGGAGGAAGGAGTGGCACTGGGGCACCAAGGAGAAGGCACTAGAATCAACTTCTTGTTCTGTACTAATGTCGCCTCTAGAGCTAGCTGGATTGTACCCCCGATGGGAAGCAGACCCCAAAGACCTTTTCGTCATAAATATTACCATTTGCATGTACGGCAGAAGAATACCTAAATGCCTCACATGCGCCTACAAATAGGCGCCAAAGGCATCCGTACACCAGTTCGTGCTGCCAGGTCGTAATTCCAGCCGAAGCGTGCCAGCTTGCTGGTCTACCTGCAGCGGAAGTATGTGCTTTCTGTGGTGAACCAGCCATGTTTTGTACATTAGCGACGATGCGCTCTCTCTGTGTGAGCACTAGGCCTCGTTGCAGTGCTAACAATGCTCAGTGGCCTAGGGGCCCTTTTAAAAGCCGGCATGGCCTAATTGCCAAGCCTTCTGAGATTTATACGGAAGGCGAAGTTTGCAGACATCTTAAATCAGCTGTTCTTACAGGTTCTTACTCCTGGGAGAGTTGCTCATGTTTCAAACCCCACTCCACTGACGGTACATCATTTTCGAGCTGCATCATGACTACTTGGGATTGCTCCAGACAGAGCCTCTGTGCAGAAGATGGAACATTTACGAAGCTCCAACTAAAAGAGATGAACCATCCAGCGCGGAGAAGTGGCTGAGCTTTGCTCTAAGATGACTAGATCGCTCAAAACTAAAGCGTGGGGCCCATGACGGTCTGCAAGGGTCTTGTAACCTGACTGACAAGAAAGCAATGCTGCACATTTCAATTTGTATAGCAAACTGCTCCACATCAGCATAGTAATGTAACTTTCAATTCTCGAAGTCGCGCGGCCGCTGCCGACGCCGGGCCCCCCCCTGCTTCTGAACACCACTCCCTTTGGTGCCTCACTGGTCTGCGAGCCTTCGAGAAGGAGGTAAAAGCAATTCGGGTGGTAGTTGTTTGGGCTTAAGACTTAATCGTTCTCACTCACGGACTTTTCCTCCCTTAACACGACCTATTCGGCAACAACACCTGTACCTCCTGCTCCTCCCGTTTCTCCGACCCTTGAGTCTGGGGGCAAGGCCCAGTCGTGGGGATTCTCGAGTGTCATTTTTGCTATTTTTGCCCTCCGCCTAGCATATGTTTGGGGCATAGGCATCCTTAGGAGCTTCGCTTCTTGTTTGGGAGCGTGTTGATGCTTCTTTTCGCATGCTTGGCCTTGAGCCACTTGCGTTTGCACATCTCGCCGTCGATAGCGTACACTACGTCTGCTCGCACCCATTGTGCTCTTGTGCACGGAGCTGCTCCTCCACTTTTTTCTGTAAACGCTCTTCCGCAGCATCCACGACCAGAGGCATTTGCCGCTGCGCGCCCGAAGGTGATCAGGTCATCGGTGCCCGTTTTGAGATACCGCGACCCTAAATTTAAACCTTGCACAGCAATGACAGCTAAGGGCATCAAGGGTTTGAAGGCGGAATCCAAGGTAGAGCCAGCAGAGGACGATGCTGCTCCGGGTGCAACAGGAACAAAGAGAAAGCTGGAGGGTGCGAGAGTTGTCTGCACTCTGCCCACACCCCTTAAAGGCTGCCACAGCCACATCTTCTATAAAATACGTTGTTAATATGGTCATCTGCAATATGGTCATCTGCTAAGGAGAGTGTCGGGAACTGCCCTCCTGTGAGCGTTTACTTAATTCTCAGGTGCCCTAGTTAAGCCAGAGGAGAAGGAACCCCAAGACCAGCAACTGCCAGCAGAAGCTCAAAGTAGCAGCGTTGAGGTCACAAAAGGAACTTCAGCAGAAGGAAAGGAGGAAGAGGCAACAGGAGAGTCGGGGTCCACTAAGGATTCACCTGCCTCAAAAAAGCGGCGGGCGGCCCCCAAGGCCCGCGCCAAAGCCTCAGCTGTAAAGAAGAATGCATCTGCCGCAGCAGCACCGCCAAGTGGTACCCTGAAGCCAGACGAGGAGTTCACTGCTCTGGCGAAATTGGCGGCGAAGAGCCGCAAGTTTGTAGGGGCTCACATTTCGGCTGCAGGTGGCGTGCACAATGCTCTTGTAAGCTGCTTCAATGTGAAAGGTAAGATCTACTCACTCGGCTTCTGCTCCTCCCTTCGTAACACAGACACCTTGTTTCTCCTCCCATTCAGCTAGCTATTGCTGCTCTGAATGCTCTCGCGGTCATTCTCCACCTGATGTGCACTGGGTAGATCTGGAGGGCTAGCATGCAACTGTAGTTTGGGATCTAAAGTTCAAGGTTTCCTTTTGTGCGGCGAATGAAACAGGGCAGGCTTTCGCGCTGTTTCTCAAATGCCAGAGAAAATGGGTTTCTCCTCCACTGGTACGCGGCGACATACCTTGCCCGTCTGGGACTCAGATAAGAGTCACTGCTGCTCCCCCGTTTCTGAGCTTGATGATCTGAGGAAGGCCTCAACAGCGTTTCTCAGGTTTGCGGGATTTGTGGGGGTCGCCTCAGGCGGAGTCGGCGATTAAAGGTTTTAAAGAACGGTGTGACCAGCTGGAGATGGACAAGGCCACGCAAGTGCTGCCTCACGGTAGCTACCTCATCAATGTCGCCAATCCAGGTGAGATACGGAAGGTTATACTTCTTGTCACTAACAGATCCAAGAGCCTTCGAAGGACTGGCAAGGGCACACATGTTTGTTTCGTGGTGGAGAGTAGACATTAGCTGGAGAAATGTTTTGTAATACGCCTCAACCGAGCTAGGCTGTTCCTTCCCAAGCGTTCGTTCGGAACTGTTTCTTTTTACGGAGCATACGGTGGAAAGCATGCAGTCCAGTCTTTTAGGTCTGCTGTGTTGTGCTAAACAGACAAGACGAAGCAAGAAAATGCGTACAATGCCCTTCTTGATGATTTGCAACGATGCGAAAGCCTTGGCATTAAGCTCTACAATATTCACCCAGGTTCGTCGCCATGAACACGGCGAACACCCCATCTCAGCGTAGCACTACATGCATAAATGCAGGTACTTTTCCCATCAAAATTAGGCCATATTTCTTGCTTCATCTGGAACCGTGGGATGCGGCGCTGCACATATCATGCGAAACGGACAGACTACGCCGCAGGATGTAATGATAAACACCACGCTTCACTCCATGCAAACCGACGTGGTCGATTTGGGGGTTAATTTACTGTAGTCTCCTGCACAGTTGGTGTTCAAATGGGCACTTAGTGACGAGCTAATCTTCGATCTTTACCTAAGCCGAATCACTGAGGTTGTTTTAATTGACGAAAACGGAGTGGTGCGGCCTGGCCTTTTCGACGATGACCAGGGGCCCAACGGTCCCGCGGGGTGCATCTTCCTCAACATACACATTGGCAGCTTGAACTCGGTGTTAAAGCATTGCTCTGTGCGAACATCGTAAAAGGGGTGAGTGGTCTCTCAGGCTGCGATGCATTGTGTGTGCTTACAGGTTCCACTGTGGGTGACTGCAGCAAGGAAGACGGAATACGTAACATCGCTGTAAGTTTTGTTTGGGATTATCCGGATGTTGTTCCCTACGCTGATGCAAAGAAGCAGAGTGATCCACCTTTTGATTTCTTCTGGTCGTTGTGTGCTTGCGGTGAATGCTGCTGGGTTCAGGCGGCAGTCAACAGGGCTCACAAGGACACAAAGTTTGTAGTGGTTGTGCTGGAGAACATGGCAGGGCAAAAGAATGTCGTGGGTAGCAAATTCGAAGACCTCCGCGACATCATCAATCTCGTTGAGGACAAGGCTCGAGTGCGTTCTGCGGGGGGGCGGCAGTTGGCATGATAAAATGTGGCTGCTAAAAGGGATATGAAACCAGGGCATAGGTGGCAGGACACTCGTGCCTCAGGCCGCGGAGGAACCTTGCCAACGTGCGCCATGCGTGTTTACGGCATGTGGTATTTCAGGTCGGCGTCTGTCTCGATACGTGTCATCTCTTCGCGGCAGGTATGCAGCAAGCTCTGGAGGTATTTATCTGATTGACGTAGTTTGTTCTGGGTTCAGAAATTGTTTGTGTGATTGAGTGCGTAGAGTGGTTGTGAGGCGTGAGAGCTCAGTAGATTTCGGATGGGCTAATGTAAGTGACTCGTAGTCTTTGCGTTGTAGGTTATGACATTCGCACTGCGGAGAAATTCGAAAAGGTGATGGAAGAGTTCGACTCCATCGTTGGCTACAAGTTCCTCAAGGGAATGCACTTGAATGACTCGAAGTCCGAACTTAGCTCAGGACTGGATAGGTAATGCACACTTATGTGCTTCTCGGTGTCAAAGTGTAACCCCCCAGCACCTCATTACGATGGTACTTGGCTCTCCATAGCTTCCCATGTAACATTTCTGGGGCGTATAAGGAGTGCAAATGTTCGTAATATCCCACCTAATGTGCAAATTGCATCTCCGTAGTGGATTACTTGTATTTCTAGGCTCCCACGGAACCAGTAGTGGATGAATTGACGGCGCGGCGCTTGCGCCTCCTGACCTTTCTTGCTGTGCGCTGTTCTTAATGTACCGCCTGCCAGGGCTTATGAAATTTCGCTCAGCCTTGCACCTCCGCTTTGCATGGAATGTTCTTGTGATGGTGCAGGCACGAACTGCTCGGCAAGGGCCACCTGGGTCTGGAGCCGTTCAAGTACATTATGAGACACCCGAGCCGGTTCAAGGACATGCCTCTGATATTAGAGACACCCGATCCGACCGAGGGTAGCATATGGAAGAAGGAGATAAAACAAATGTATAGCTTCCTAGATGAAAAGGAGGAGGAATAACTGACGCCTGACCCACTGCGGCGGTAGTCGTAACTGCGGGTGGCACCATGCACGTCATCGGCTCTTCTAAGTGTATGCCTACGTGTGCTCCCCTAAATAGTCCGCGTGCTTACGCGGACCATCTATGCCCTTTGACACTCAAGTAAGCATGCAGCGGAGTGGTTCGACAGGACTAGCAGCCTCCATGTGTAGAACCGCTATACTAAACAGGCCTCTAGCGCCGCTCCGTTGGCCTGGCTACTACAAAAGCCATGTGGGATGCAGCCTGCCTTGCCTTCTACTTGGCAGCGGTGACAGCCCAGTAGGGCCCTTTCTAGTGAAGCGACTCTGGTCTAGAAATCATTTCTCCACTAATCTCCAGCTCCTGAGTGTTCAAAGTGCAATTCGGCACCGCGTATTGCCATTACTTAATACACATGCCCAATAATCTCCGAACGCATCAGTTTAACTGTTTGTTTGAAACCCCGCGCGGCCACGACAGGTACTGCCGCCCCCTGACTACTGCGCCAGCGCTTGCATGCATGAATATACGTCAGCTGCAAGTGCAACAGGGCTATTCAGCCCCCAATGCAACAACAGCACCTGCCGGTGCGGCCACTGCCTCTCAGGCAGAAGGGGAGGCAACGCACTGACGAGCGATGACGTCCAACTCCTTCTGGCCAAGCTTCGTCAACCGCCTGCCACTGCAAACATAAGTACGCAGATTTAGCAGGCACGCGCCACTGCTTGGTACCCAACCAAAGCAACAATACCCACAGAGGCAACGGCCAAGGGACAGCATATGCAGTGTGTGGAGCGAATCGTTAAGTATTGCTTACTTGTCCGGGCGAGATTCCACAAGCCCCATGGCCTCAAACTGCTGAAGAATATAACGGATGATCTTCCCGCTAGCCTGAGCAGATGTGCACCGAAAAGCACAAATCCGACGCAATGGAGGACAAGATGCATGCCGTACATCAGCTACGCCCCAATATGCTGAGACTAGCCTCCCCCCCCCCACAATGCGAAGTCTTCACTATCGTCCACAAAATCACGCACCTTGCTGGTGTGTCCAGGGATGCACTTCTTGCCACTCTTGCAGGAGAAGAACTTCCTGAATGCCCCCACACCGCAGCTAGGGCGGATGTAAAGGTGACGGAGAATGGCTGCCGCACGTTTGTAGATCCAATCAGGGTCCTGAGGGGCCAGGCTCTTTCCCTGCGCATATGCACACAGTACAGCAACGCGAACGAGCCAAACAAATTAAGCAAGATGACAGGCAGACCAACCATCACCTGCACGTTGGGTGGGACCCATCCTTGGCCAGCGTGTCGTGTATGTTTCGTGAGCGTGAGATACTTACATATCCGGTCTTCACCAAGTCGGCCCACATGGGGACCTGGAACTTCCCTCTCTTCTTGAGATGGTTTGCATAGGCCTCAATGAAGGTTTGTGCCACGACATCCTTCACTGTGTATACCGGGGCGGGCCCAAGCCCGTATTCCTCGAGAAATGCGTCCATCTGCAGCAGGCAGATACGAAAGTGAGAAGAAATGAGCACCATGTACACTGTTACCAGCGGAGCGCACGTAACACCTGAACTCGGCCTCGAAGCCCTGCTCACTTCAGCCCATATCGCTAGAGAAGGCCTCCCAACCAAATTATGTGCATACACATATTGGATTATGCATGCAACTACCCCCCAAGGAATAATACACGGATCAATACGCATGCACAATCCACGCCCCTGCCCTCTCCTCCTCCCCGCATGCAGTAGGGAATAAAGTCCTGCCGTTCTTTCCCAAATGACGCAGAAAGTACTAAATAACGCAAAGAGGACACAGGTTATAGAGCACAGGCGGAAAAAACAACTAATTGCTTAAAGAAGGTCCGCAGCCAACCTCCGGCCCCCGGCAGGCGAGGAGGAGAGGTGCAGCAATCACTGTTGCCTGCTCTATCCGGATCTCTCTGGACCGCAACATGAGAAAACAAATCACCTTAACCCGAAAAAGAGGAAGAAAAATGAGCATGTGGGACACCCCACGACGCCGCTGCTGCCAGCCTGCAGCGACGCCGAGCTCGTGCTGTTAAAGGAAGAGGTGAGTGAAAGCTGCTTACTTTGCGCAAAGACTTCGGGTCTCCACCAAAGATACTATGAACCGCAAAACACGAGAAAACAGGCAATTCGAAAGGGCATGCCGTTGCTTTTCCAGATGCTGTTGGATTGGAGTCCTGCTACACAGGCGGCCGCCCCCCACAGCTGAACTGCAGCCCCAAGGCGAAAGCGTGCGGCCTTGCTGAAGAGGGCGCCGACGGTTTATTTCATTTCTTGAGGCTACTAGCCTTTTCTTCTAAAGAAAAAAACCTAATTTTACTAACATTTTTAAATGAGTTTGTATTACAGGGAGCTGCAATATAGGATACTTTTCATGCGGTGCCTCCAGCCCCAAAGGGGCATGGCCAGCGCTTGTTGTGCGCTTGACAGCCACGGACCAGCGAAATGTGGATATGACCTGAACAGGGGGCTCTAATTCATTGTCTGTTCTTGAATTATACTTTGGCACAGAAGGTACTAGCTACTTACAAACCACCACTTTAGCTCTGGTGAAGGCCTGATGCGCTGTTGAGGTATCGACAGTAGTACGAATGGCCAACTGACACGCCCTTTTACTTCTGCCGCTTAGCAAACTCTGAGGTGTATCTACACCACTTCTTCGGTCTTGCTTTGTATTTCGTTATTAATAAACTGCCTCTGACAAACCATTTGTGGGCGTGACCTTACGGACGAAGACAACCCGCAAGCACACGGAGCGGCAGGGTGCGTGTGGAAGCGGGCATTTTTCGCGGATGGCTTGGGAAACGCCTCAAACTTTTGCTGAGAAGCATTTTTGAGTCATTCTCTGCGTCCCCTTCCGGGTTCCTGAGTTGGCTTGCAGCCCCGTAGGGCAGCTGCACACAAGACCAGACCAGACCACTGGTCCTCTATTGCGCTTGCCCACAGAATGTCGAGCTCACGCCAGCAGAACAGCAGGTCAAGTCATTGTGTCTTTGCTAGTGGTGTGAGGAATTTCTTGAGCCGAGGGGCATCGGCTAGGTCTGCCCGTAGCAACCTTCGGACCTCCGATGCGGTTGCCAGTGGAATGCCTCCACAGCAAGCCAGCAACGACAGTATGAGCTCTTCTGCCTCCACGCACCATACAGGTGGTAACGTCCCTCATGGGCATTCTGCCGGTGAGGTATTCTGGTCTTCGGCCGCTGCCGAGGCGCCAGACATTTGGAGGCACCAGAGCGAAGAGACCCTCTTCCGTCCCGCTAAAGTTCTCTTCCCTCCCCCGAGCAGCGTCTCAATGGAGGCTGTTTGGTCCTGGCAAATGGGAGAGGGTTTGTGGGTTCCTTTCGATTTGCGTGTTATGCAAATTCTCGAGAGCCTCTGGGCATACTTACAGAGCGAACAGCAGCAGGATGAGCTCCCAGATACATTACAGGGAACGCTAGGGAGGATTCAGGAGCCTCAGCAGCTCCAGCTGCAACAGGAGCAAGAACAGCAGCAAGAAGAGGACCAGGAAGAAGAGCCGGGGCAGGAAGAGGAGGTGGTGGATGGACAAGATGTAGGGGATCCAGCGGGAGGGAGGGTGTCCCATGATATGGTTCAGCATAGCCAGAAGCTGTATGTACACCTTTCCCCTTGGCGGTATTGCGTGGATCTGCGTACGATGACACAGAAGAACCTCTCGACTGGCAGAGTGCGGCCTATCCGCAGGGTTTCGGAATCGGTGGGCTTGTGGTTCGCCCGTGGGGCAGACGGATACGCGGAGAGGTGCGTCTTGTTGTAGCACAGACGCTACATAGCTTCTTTCTCAGATATGTAGGGCACTGCGTAGCCGGGAATGTCGAAAGGAAGTAGAGGACAGCAGGCAGGTGGTGTGCTTTGCATGCTGAAGAAGCGCCCCCGTTCATCTGTTTGCAGGGCTTGTCTGTGCACGCTTCAGCATGTCTCCTTCCCGTTGTTTTGGTCGTCAGTGTATTGCTTGATTGCTTTATACGGGGACGGACGCTGCAGGTTTGAACCAGAGTTGGAAGCCCACCTGGAAGGCCTCTGGCGAGAGTTGCGAGATGGGAGGAGATCCCCCGGACCATTGGTCATTGCGTGGCAGGACCCTAACACTGGAAGTGTGCACTACACGGACGTACGAGAAATGAAGGAGTCGACGGGAAACGGGAGCAATAGAGAGGTAGGGTCTGCTGCTTTGCTGCACCGGAGGACGTGGGGGTGAAGTTTCACCCACTTGTCTTCTCTTCATGTCAGCTGGAAGCAGTTTGGCGTTTTTTTTTGAGGGGAAATGCGCAACGCCGTGGGATACTTAGAGAAACTGCAGTGCAGGACAACAACAACACGAATTTGTCGATTCAGCACTCCCTGCAGTTGCCGCGAATTGAACCTGCAAGGGAGGGAGTGCTCACGTTTAGGCACCCACCACCAGTTTCATGATTTCCAGCCTTGGCATGCTCTGTTTGTGCGAACAGATCATGCGCATGGAGGTCGTCTGCGTGCCCCAGGACAGTTTACTGACGACGGATGACTGCAGCAAAGAAGGATGTTCTCAACCTCTGTTGCCCTCCCTCGAGGTCGGCAAAGAAGAGTCAGGGGAGGCCTTCTGCAAGGGACACAAGGAATGTTTCGACCCCGATGATTTCCAGGCGGCTATCGCAGCAGTTCGAGCAGACGGTGAGGGTTAGGTGAAAAGGCACCGCACATCACGGACACATGGCATAAGTTAACCGAATTTGTATTGGCTACCGCCATTCATTAGGATATTGAAAGTATATCGATTTTGCCACTTCCTTCCCACATGGGGCACAACAGGGTTGCTGGATAATCATGTTGTAATACACTGCAGCAGGAACAGAGGGCAGCCTCAAAACAGCATCGGAGGCTGCTGCCTGCGCTCAATGTGTGCAGAAATACCCGACGATGCCTGCGCCATTTGCCTGGAGACGTTTTTAGCCGAAGAGACCAGTGCCCCGCAGCACCCTCAGCAGCAGGAGTTCCAGCATCAAGCAGATACCGATTCCCGAAGCAGCAGCGTCAGCAGGAGCGTCAGCAGCAATATACACAGCAGCAGCGGGGAGAGCAGCCCTAGGAGCAGCGGCAGCAGCAGCAATAGGGGAAGTGTGAGCAACAGCAGTAATAGGAGCAGCAGCAGCCACGACAGCAGCAGCAGCAACAGCGGCAGCAGTGACGGCAGCAACGGCAGCAGCACACACGAACTCCCGCTGAATGCGTGTGCCTCACTGACAAGCAGCGAGGAGGAGCCTGCTCATATCGTCAGCTGCGAGGCCAGTAGCACCGCCAAACCAAACTTGATGGGCAACGACAGCAGCAACCAAGAGGTTGTGAAGCTGCGGCACTGTCCGCACCACTTCCACTCCGAGTGTATACGCATGTACATGCAGAGGTGCAGCAGGGGAGGGTTCTTCTGCCCCACATGCAACGTGCTGCAGCTTCCGGGCAATGGCCCCTCTCCTCCAGGTAGGGTATATACTCCTGTTGAATTCCCTGCATCGGGTCCGGTTCTCCGTAGCTCCGCTACTGCAGCAGGGGTATTCAGTGTCTTCTTACTGATTTATCTTGGCGCTGTTGCTCATCGCAGGGAAGATGTCTTGGAGGATCTCCCGTCACTCATTGCTTGCTGGCCATCCAACAGAGGGTGGGGCTCCCAATGACCTTCGTATCTGCTGGGACTTATTGTTGTTGCTGCTGCTGCCGTTTTGTGTGGAGTTGCTATTGTTGCTGCTGACGGCGGCGGTGCTGCTGGTGGGGCAGCAGTTGGGATGTGGGGTGTTGGCATGGGTGTTGCACAGGGACCATTATTATAGAATACGTGGTTGAGGGAGGCATTCAGACAGAGAGACATGCTCATCCTAACACTCCTTTTACGGGCACTCGTCGACAAGCGTTCTTGCCAGACTGTTTGCTGGGAAGGCAGCTGCTGCGGCTACTTATACGCGCCTTTGTGAAGGTATAAGCACTGCACTACTCCTTTATGTGACTATTTCCTTCTTTTTATTGGCTGCCATGTTGTCGCAGTGGATGACAGATCGTAATATGGTGCTTTAGAACACTTCGCATTCCACCTGCTGCTGCTGCTCTGCTGTTCCAGGGGCACACTTTTACTGTGGGGAACAGCGTGACTTCGGGGCAATCAAACGTGGTGATTTGGAATGGAATTCACCACAAGACAAGCGTATCTGGAGGTAGGTTCTTGGGTGTTGACCTTAGTGCCAGTTGTCTCGGCCCAGTAGGTTGCATTCGCCGCTGCTGTTGGGTTGATAAGATTTGCCCTTTAAAGTCTTAGGTGCCTCTTGAATCTCTATCGCAGAATGGGCGGGAAGAACCCATACCATATTCATACCTGTCCTGCTCTGGCTGTCACTCATGCGTGAATTTGTGTGGCGCAGGGCTGCTGCGCTATGGGTACCCCGATGACACATTTTTGTTGCGATTGGCTGAGGAACTCAGAGAGCGGGGCTTTCCTTTAGAGCATCCTGAGTCAAGTAAAGGGTGAGTGCTGAAAAACGAAGCCATAGGCTCATACACCGGCATTTATTAACGCACAGCCAGCTGCGGTACAACGGGCCACCGCAGCGGGTAAGCGGATTTATGGTGCTTTTCCCTGTGATGATTCAGTGCTGCACACGGCGAGAGATCTAGGAACCCCGAGTAGAACCGGGGAGACGCCGCGTCTGCGTACTGTGACGACGCTAAGGAGAACGTAGCTCTGCATTAAGTAATGTTAGTTAACATATAAAAAGACGAAGGAACTTAGAGGATATGCAGTAAAGCGCTGATAAGCGCTGTGTGGAGACGGGCAGGCTCGCAGCCTGACTG
The DNA here is from genome assembly GCA_963920595.1 of Eimeria praecox. Taxonomy (NCBI): domain Eukaryota; phylum Apicomplexa; class Conoidasida; order Eucoccidiorida; family Eimeriidae; genus Eimeria; species Eimeria praecox. The sequence continues at coordinate 2,277,117 of OY986953.1, forward strand.
TAGCCTTATGTATCCACTTGCCTCATCACTGGCGAAGCGGATTCTTCTTTTAAGCGGTCATGCAGTGCCTCATACTGAGGCGTACACGTACAGATGCAGACCCCAGTTGCATAATGGGGGAGCGCAAACAGCCATTCGTGCTGACCACGAAAGGCCGTTCGTAGCTTTTACATGCCCACTCAGCATTCGAACCAGTATTCACAGGGGGCCCCACGGCTACAGCTGTGTTGCCCGCGAGACACTAGCATCAACCATATACATATATGTTCATTGAGGGATGACTACGGTCTTAAACTGTGGCGGGGCTCCGACGGTTCAGCAAGGGAACCAAGACAGAAGACGAAAACCGCCTCTTGTCTTGGTGGCTTATGGGCCGCAGGCTAACCCTTTAATGCCTCGCCTTTTGTGTCCGCACTCTATAGAACCAAGGGCTCATGAGGAAGTGTCCCTGGCATTGCAAAGTGCGAATGTTTGCAACGAAACTGCATAAGTGCTGCGACATACTGCTGCAGGACCCCAATGCTACCCCAATCTGAACACCTATCACTGAACCACGCTGACGTTGCTGCCGTACGCACACTGCCAGGAGAGGATATCTTCTACTTGGTACAAGTTTGTGTGGGAGCAGATGTAATATCTGAATAGTTCTGCAACATACGTAAATACATATAAATTCGAGTGGGAATAATGGGCAACTGGGACCACCAAACACTACACTAGAACGAGCACCTGCGCTCTGACCAGAAACGAAGTGTTAAATTGGGCATCTAAAGTGTTCAACTTGTTCACAATTAGTGAGTTTACAGGTTTCTCAAATGCAATTGTAATTGGCCTTAGTCTGCTATGGAATATATATGAAGGAAATTGAGGAAGAAACACGAAAGACGATTTCAAGTCGCACCCCACAGGGGGCTGAAGGGCGCGCGGGTGAAGGGGTGAGCCCCGCCTGGTATGAATGACCATGCATGCAGGTGCATTTGCGCGATGATGTGTTGTTTCGCTATACGTTGTATTCCTAAAATGTAATTATCTGCATTTGTGATTACTTCTGTAAGAGAAAAAACTGAGAGACTTCCTTCTGCACTGGTCGCGGAACGGGGTGTTCGTTGCGATAGTGATTGCAGCGCCTTGAGCGCTTGAATGACGACTTGACAGCATTGATGATCACAATGCAGCCAGCGAATGCAATTGTATGCATTGTATTCAGCTGTGGTTTTGATGTCTCGTTAGTCCTGCACAACGCACAGGTAGGCATCATAGGGGGCCTTACTTACCTATTTCAAGTAGTATCATCCCCAGCTAGCTACATGCAGCCATTTGACTGTGGATCTGATTAGCCAGTTGGGTAAAACTGAAGAGTTCCCACTTGAGTGGTAACAAGGAGAAAAGTAGAGGCGTAGGAAGAAGTGATCACCAAAGGAACATTTTGAAGCCGCAAACGCACTCGAGCACTTTTGTTTAGAAGTCTTAGCTGCTTGTGCTTCTGTCCTTGCTAACGGAGCATATATATATAAATTCATAGAATATGGGATATCATACCGTCTACCTCCAAAACCACTCCGGTATGCACATGCGTGCTGCAAGGGAGCAACACTTAAAAACGATGCCAGAGTGTCGCGTTGGAGGCACTCTCAGAGGCTTTCAGACTGTTTCCATTTTCTGAGGGAACGCGCTGAGTGTGCACTCCATGGATAAGCCCTTGAACGAAGGTTGTGTTGGGGTGAATCAAGGGGGTGCTCGCCGGCGGGGGGGCAAATGACGCCGGAAAGGGTCCTCCTAAAGACGAATTGCCTTCATGTTTCCGGTGTTCGCGAGGAAATGACTCTCTAAGAGATGATATGCCTGGGTTTGAACCGTATAGACTACTATTTAGCGTATGCGTGTCTAAAGGAACCGATATTAGTGACTGGGATCAACCAGACAGCAACGCGCCATAACACCCTGACTGTTGCCAGGCAGGCGCCTGCCTGCGAACTCCACCAATTGTAAACTTGGTGGCTCTGCACTTACGCATCTCAGGTCCTCAGCCAGGGGGCGGCTTCACTGCAAATTCAATCGAAGCTCGTACATGTTCACCTTGGCGGTAATACTGCTTGTTTACGTGTACATACGAGCAGTTGCAGGTAAGACGCCAGTGGACTTTGTTAGCTAATTTATCTGCAGGTGCGACAAGCGTGCTCCATGTTTCAACGCACGTGCGAGCAAGTGTATGGCCCAAGGGAGCAGAGCACGAGCGATCAGGGAGCCAGCCCACGACATGGATCTAAGCAGCTGGCGAAGCCGTAGCTACCCACGTTTGAAAGTGCTTGATGTTGTGAGGGCCTTTTAGGGCGATGAACAGGCAAATGGGCCAGCGAGTGCTCTCTACAGGGAGTGCAGCAGAGGCAGTCTTAAGATTTGTGCACTAGAACTCGGCAAGCCAAGCAGTAGGGCTGGCTAGCTGACACGAAGATGATGCTCAGACGGGCTCCTTTATGCAGACAGACACACATGCCCAACCGTTCCAAAGGGCAAGTGCGGTACAGCCGCAACAGAAAGCAACGGCCGCATTGCATTTCACGACCCTTCAACGCTACGCCCGCTCTCACTATTTTGCAAAGTTGTAGGCAGGTTCGCACGAGTTCTCCTCCCCGTCTACACAAGGCTTTCTGTGACATTGTTTTATGTGAATAGCGAAGAAAGCTTGTAGCTCACATGGCACAGCGAGGTAATACGGATGCACACAGGTCGTCGCCCACAAGGTACAGGATCGGGTCCTAGCTGTGTCTCCCTTGGAAGCCAGGTGCTGCTGAGTATTCATAATATAATGGGTAGCCGGTGGTTTTGTAGCACAACAGCCATATAGGGAGCACCTCCAAAATATTAATGACAGCAATAGAAGCTTCTTAATGGCTAGTAGTACTATTTGTTGCTAGCAGGCTCGCGGGCGGTCTATTGTAGCTACACTGTTATGACTCTGCTACCCCAGCAGCCCTGCAACTATTCCCTTCGCTGGAATATACCTGCAAGTGGGGCTTTTAACCTACGACCCAGGCAGTAGTGCATCCGTGCTGGGCAAATTGAGGGTTGCAAGAGCAAGACTTGAATTAAGTTGCGTTAGTTGTGTGCACCTCTCGCAGAGGAAATAATCAGTGGAAAGGGACACAGTTACACTAAAAAGAGTTTATAACTACTCGTAGACCGGGCTTCCCCGCTCACGCCGCACCTGCAGAGAGGGCGAGCGCTTCCTCTGAGGAGACAGGCCTCCTGATACGGCAGAGGTACTACGAAGCTGCCGATGCTGCACCCTGCAGAAGCAGCAGCAACATTAGCAGAAGACCACACTACAAGGGTACGTTGCCTCGAAGAAAAGAAGCTACGAAGGTATTGGAAGCGACTCGCTAACGGAGACAAGGACACAAAGACAAATGAGCATGGACGCAGGGAAACGCAGCGAGGCGGAAGAGGAGAGGAGGCAGCAACATGTAACGAAGCTGACAAAGAAGTATACTGGAAGAAAAGGGTCCGAAGAGATACAAGACTTACCGCAGGGTCCGCTGCATTTCCTCCGCTGCTTGCACCTCCTCTGGAGTTGGGGGGATGTAAATGCCCTGCAGATATGCTCACAAAGCACAACTACGAGACTGACTCCTGCTCCTTACCATCTGTCGTCTCTATCTGCTGTCTTCCTATCGTCGACAGTACTCTTTGCCGCGCATGCACGGTTCCCTTTCACACATGCAAGGGGACGGATGGCAGAGCTGACACTTGCAGTTCAACACGTGTTGTCTCAAACAGAGGAGCATCCATCTAGTTTCCCCACTGGAGGACCCAACATGAAAGACAAGGGCATCCTGCGGCAACCCGTTGCAGCTCACCCCCGCCCTCGACTTCCACTGGCCCAGCCGCGTATCCCACATCTCGCCTTGTGGTCTTTGTCTTTGGGGAGAGGGGCTCCTCAACGCAAACCTTCGCACGCACAACTAGCAAGCACTTCGCCCATACATAGAAGCTAGCCAGCTCCTTCAAAGGTGGCTCGAAAACACCTCCAGAGGCGACCAGCAAGGGAACACGCAGCAGCAACAGGACCACAAGCGAGCCTCTGGGAAGGCCACAATTGACAGAAGGGCGTATCTCTATGGGTTCTGGGAGCTGCAGTCGCTGTCGCTTCAGCAGCACCCTCCAACCAAAGTATAAACTGGCAGGGACATCCCGCCCAACCAGCAGCAACGGGAGCAGAGAAGCTGTGTTCAAGCTAAACAAAAGACTTCTAAAGCCTCACAAGAAGTGGGGGAGCAGACAATCAAGGATAACAAAAGCCGCCTACCGGTCATGGGTCCAATATCCAGGGCTTCTACTGCGCCGAGGCCTCCCGTTGCTGCGCCAAGTCCACAGAGAAACAATCACATAGAAAGAATGCTGGCAGGCGACCTGAGCCTCCCCCAGCGAATGAAAGGGCTCCTCAGGGGAGCAAGAAATGAAAAGCCACACAGACTGGTTGATGGCGCGCTCCTGTATGAGCCGTTCTTGCTGCAGGGGGAAGGTGTCTAGCGTTGCCGCCGTTTATACTAAGAGATAGAGGTACACCAGCCGCATGCAGCATGTACAGACAAAGGAAAGGTCCATAGAGATAACAGAAGAAGGGGAGAAATGGACAATACAGAGAGTGCTCAGAGGGACTGACTCGCGAGCATAAGCTCGGGGGTCGTGAGCCGCGAAGAGGGGATTGGCTCGCTGAGGCGGAGGTGACCTAGAAGCCCGTCTGAAACAGAGAAGACCCAAGAGCAGCACGAGAAGCAGCCTAGCACACTGTACAAGGGGAATCAAAGGAGACAGAGAGATACAGAACCACCAGTATAAGCTGCTGCAGATATAAACATCACGACGAACGAGCGAAAGAGGAGACGACACGCCCCATAAACACTTAAATCCACTGACAGTATACCTCGGGAACGAGTGACTACATCGATTAGGATATGCAAAGAAAACAAAAACAACAAACAGCAACACACAGGAGGCAGGCTAGCATAACAAGAGAAACAGCTTCCACCCCAATGCCACACACATAGACAGACGCAATACCCCACACCAGCCTAAGGAAGCAGCTGATGGAAGTGGCTGTGAAGCAACAAACTGGCGAGATGTAAGACAAAGCGTCAGGAGCTAGCTATCCAGGTGCACAGCTAGCCACTTGGGTAGACAGCTAGCCAACCAGCCTTTGCGGAGACGTTGTTTAGCTAGCTTGGCTCGGTAGCTAGCTAGCTAGCCAACGTCGCCGCAAAGGCTTCGCGCCAACACGCGCGACTGCGATATTGCCTCAAATTACTGCAGAGAAAGGCCACTTGTTCCTTCTCTGCTCTGTCATCATCAAATGCCTCTAAAATTTTGAGACATCAGGGGGCCTAGGGGTCAAGGGAAAGAGAGTGCGTACGGCGGGTCAGAAGCTACAAGCGCAGACAGCAGCACACAAGGTAACCAAAGCGTTTAACCCCTAGAAAGGAGAAGCAGCAGCAGCAGCAGCAGCAGCAACTGCAGCAGCACCAACAACAGCCACAGAACGCCATCACCGCAGCAGGAGCCTTCTCACTCGAAGAAAGGTGTCTTCTGCTTCTGCTGCCGACTTGGGAATGGCAAGAACGCTGCGTGCTGTGCCGTCTCCTAGTGCTGCTCCGCCTCCTGCTACGATTTCTTCTTCCTCTAGTGCTGCTTCTGCTGCTGCTTCGGCTTCTGCTGCTGCTGCGTCTTCTGCTTCTTCCGCGGTTGATGCTGCTGCTACGCCTAGCGTTGTCAGTCCTGCTGCCGCTCCTGCTCCTGCTTATGCTGGCAAGACGAATGTATTGGTGGCGTCTATGCTGAGTTCCTCTAGCGTCCTCTCGCAGTCTTCTGATGCTCTTGCTGGTCTTACTCCTGCTGCGGCTACGGCTTGTATTGCTGCTGCTCTCCCAGCCATGCAGGCGTCCGGTGAGTGCAGGCCTGCGTCTTGGCCTCCCTGCTGTCTTGCTGCTGCTGCCCTTCCCCTTGCTGCTGCTGCTGCTGCTGCTGCTGCTACTGGGTCTCCTCCTTCTGCTACGTAGGTAGGCAGGGACTGCAGTTAAAGCTGACCCCGATGCCGTCCCTCGGGTAGGAGGCGATATAACTATGACATCGTCGGATGCGCTGCTGGGCGAGCAGCTGCGCCTCCTTGCTGCTCCTGCGCCGAGTACTTCCGTGCTGCTTCCCTCGATGTTCTTGTTGTTGTTGCTGCTGTTGCAATTGCTGTCGTTGCAAATGCCGCTGCTGTCTTTGCAGCAGCCGCACTTCTTGTTGGTGCTGCTGTGACTGTCAGTGGCGCTGCTGTTGGTGTGATGGTCAGTCTTGCAGTTGTTCCCGTTGCTGGGATTTACAGCCTCTCTAGTAGCATCTGGCTCGTTGGAGTTGCTGCTGCAGCCACCGTCCATTGCGATGTCTGTACTGCTGCTGTAGGAAGGAGAAGGGGAGGAGCCACGGCTGCGAAGGGGGATGTGGGGCCCCATCAACGTGGTTTGTGCAAGCCGTGGCCCTCCGCACCTTTCTCGGGTGTCTTGACACCGCAGCAGGAAGATGTTCAGGTGGCTAATGCACCCTAAAACTTTATTCAGACATCCCACTGACTTTCTTATACCTTCCTCCTTCCAAGGGGTTCAAGGGATATAGGCCTAGGTGCAACAGCTAGCGGCTCAGGGCACCAGCTACTCGAAAGCAGCTGCTCCCGGCCTGCTCCACACGCCAGCTGGCCTCCAGACCTGTTTCTCTTTACCCTCCTCCCCTTACTGCTGCGTTTGATGGGGGAGCCCCTCTTCAGGGGGAGGGCCCCTTTATCGGGTCGGCAGCTAGCAGGGAGGGGGCCCCTGCCCCCGAAGAGAGAATCTTCTCTCACAGGAGGCCTGTCTGCCGGGAGGAGAGGCAAACTAGTGATTCCAGCAAAACAGAAAACAAAACAAAACCTCCACTTCAGCAGGGCCCCCCGCAATGCGTGAGACAAGAGAAGGGCCCCCGGGGTTGCAGCAGCACCAACGCGCCTTCTGCCAAATACATTTGTTTCTTCGGACTGTTTGCTCCTCTCATTCTGCCTTTCTCTCTCATAAATTTGAGAAGGAGACAATGGCAACGACGCACATTCGTGGAAACAGTGGGGCCCCCAGAGGGACTGGTCATGGGGGCCCTGGGGGCCCCCCGGGGGGCCCCCCTTGGTCTCCTAAGGCCCTATCCTTCTAACGCAAAATCGAGCAGCAGCTGAAGGCAGCCCCTAAGGGTCCTCTTTGCTTATTGAGTGTGGGCACAGCGGGTCGGAGGGGCCTGTGATTTGAGGCGCCCTGCCTACCGCTGCGGCGCACACGTCAATGCAGGGAGCAGGAAGAGCAGCAGCAGCAGCTGCGTCATTATATATACGCAAGATGCAATGGATAGACACGAGAGCTGATGACGGCTGCTTCCAACAGCAGCGCTTCCGAGGGGATGGCAACAAACGATATTGTTATGTTTGAGGGAGCTGTGCGATGGTTGTTGTGTCTGTACTTCCTTGCTGCAGCAGCAGCTGCTGCAGCAGCTTGGAGATGGCCGTTCTTTGCATCCTTTGCTGCTCACGGCAAAATACGCCAGCGGCAGAAGCAGCAGCAGCAACAACAGCAGCAGCAGCAGCAGCAAGAACAGCAGCCGCCGCAGCAGCAGCAGCAGAGTTGCCTGGTGGGGTTGCTGCGGTGGGTAGAGTCAAAAGACTGTAGCAAAATCCGCTTCGTTGACTTCTACGTCACAGGCGTATTCGTTACGAGCTGCTGCCTGCTAGCGATGCAGCAGCAGCAGCAGCAACAACAACAACAACAACAACAACAGCAGAACAGTTGGCAGCTGCTGCCTCTCATCTTGCTGCTGTTGCATCTACTGCGCCGCTTGGGGGAACAGGTGTTTCTGGTGGCTTCAGATAAAAACTCTCGGATGCACGTCTTCGCATATATTTTGGGTTGCACGTGAGGAATGCCGGTGGTGATGCTGCTGCTGCGGCTGCTGCACCACTGGCTGCTGCTACTGTTCCTGTTGCTGCTGCTGCTGCTGCTGTAGTAGTAGTAGTAGCTTTCTTTCCTTTTGCCGCCTCAAAACGTTGTGCTGCAACTGCTGTTGCATGCGCTGCTGCCATCGCTGCTGCTGCTAAGACAGTAGCACGCGCCCCTGTGGCCCCAATGGAGGACTTGGTCCTCGTTGCTCTGCATTCATGCAGGTTCTACGTTGCTACTCCCCTAGCATTTCTGTGCGCCTCACGGAGGGACGAGGGCCCCCAGCTGCTGCAGCTTGTGGCTTCCGTAGGGCTGTGGGCAGTATCAACTCTGGTGCAGGTGCGTGTGCTGTATATACAGCCATAGCTTAGGTCAGGAGGCCTGTACTTGGCTGCAGATGGGGGGAATGCATGCGCTGCAATGGTGGCTTGCTGCATCAGTTTCTTGTGTTTCTTTTCAGTTCGCTGCACACGTCTCGCTCGCTGCTTTGAGGCGGCAAGGGGCTGAGGAAGGGGCCGTGGCGGCGTGTAGGGGCCCTCCCGAGGCAGCAGGGGGAGCAGCAGATCCCCACATAGGGGCCAAGACAACGCGCAGCAATAGCAGCAACAGCAGCAGCAGCAGCGCAAGAGGAGGCAGCAGCACAGACAGTACCTCCTGCAGCAACAACAGCAGCAAGGCATGGAGGAGGAGAGGGCCCTACCGAGTGCCACGGGGGCCCCTCTTTGCGTACATTAGCTGTCCTCACTACCTGAGTGAGGTGTTTATCTATTTATCTCTTTTCATTTCTGCTCCCGACGTCCCCACGTGAGATATTTGCGCTTATGAACCGAACCCGAGGCTGTCTTGTTTAGTAACCAAACAAACTCTTAGGGATAGGCCGCTGCTGCTCGTTGTATGTTTTATTACTCTCTAACATAATACATACACTTTTTTCTTGCATGCGCTTATGCCTCCCTTATGAAACGCCTGCGGCCGCCGGTCTGTATGCATGCGGGCCGTGGAGACAGACAGAACAGCACTTGTGTTTGCGTGTATTTACTGCAGGGGCTGCTGCTGCTTGTATGTGCTCCTGTGCATGGCTTCCAACGGTAAGAGCAATCAACAAAATGCATGCATGCGCCCATGGTTGGGAGAGATCAGCAGAGAAGAAGCGCAGACAAACGCCTCAGGGGGAGAAGAAGGATTGCAAAGAAAGACAGTTAAGGTTGCATTGTTTCTGTGGTGTCTGGCTATCCATGCAGCTCGACAGTCGCACCTCTGGTATCTCGAAGTCTTCGGCTCCTCCTACCCCACGTACGGCTTACCTGTTGCTGTTGCTGCTGCAGTTATTGTTGTTATATTGCTGCTGTTGGCACTGTGCACCCACGTAGCCTCTACTAAGCCCTGTCGTTGCATGCAGCTCACACGTTCTTGCCTGTTGTGTTTTCTGCCTATCCTTAACCCTTCGCTTTCTGCGTATTTGGGGGAGTCTGTTGCGGCTCTACCATAAACTGTATACTCTAAATGCTACAGCCTGAATCCACTGAAAAGAGAAGACAGCTGGCCGATACCCCCACCCCATGTACAGTCCTTCAGCCACCGCCGAGTACACCTACAGTGTACGTACGGACACCCCATGTGAATGCTGCATGCAGAGGGAGGCGCATGCTGTTTCCATTCATCCTATAGGGGCTCCACTTCTCTATGTCTTCCTCATTACTCTTCATTCCCAAGGCGGCACTCTTACTACCGCCTTGATTTTTCTAGACATGTCTTTGCGGACTCCCCAAGTGCCGCTATCTGCGTGCATTTGTTTTTTAGGCTTTATTGTAAACATGCTAGCTAGAGGGGTTATTCAGTGGCTAGGGTAAGGGCTCACGGCAGTTGTTTCGGGCTCTAAATTATCTACGAAGGAAGACTGAGAGCTTTCTCTCTGCCTCTCTCCTAGAATAGGCAACATCCCAACATGCTTCTACGGAGAAGCTCTTGTTATTGAGTTACGCAGTACACACACTACAAATTCGTTCGTTTCTGAATCATACATTTAGTATTACCGTCTGTCTATTTGCCAAGTGCAAAGAGGACTGTGGCGAATCCTTCTCTTTAGTGCTAGACTCGTAGCTACCCGACTACCATCTAGTCAGCACACCAGGACACAAGGGAAACTGACTGCTGTAAGGAACAGCACCACATGCAGAAGAGAAAGAAGGAGTGATGACGCGGAGACAGGCGTCTAGCACACAATGCCCGTTGTTGCATCTTCCCCAATGGGAAGCCGAAGTCAAGCCAGACTCAAAGAGGAACGGCCTGCTACTTCTAGAACGAAGAAAGACTGGCTTGCCAAGACAGCATAGAATTCAAATGACTTCGAGTATGCACAAACTGAGCTGCCAAAGGGGGGGCCACTCGAGTACTAGTTGCAAATAGATGGCTGTGCCCTCTGTGCCCTTGTGTTGTTGTTTCCACTTGTTTTATTTTCCTTCCCGTTGTCTGCAAACAATCACTGGACTACTGTCCCTACACTCATGATGTAGTGGCACTCAGCATACACAGCGGAGGCGAGTTCATCCGATACAGTACAGGCTAGGAGATGCGTTATAACTAAGTAACCCTCCAGCCATTCGGGGGCCTGGAGAAACACTGGTTAGAGGCTTCCCCAATTATAAAAAGCAAGAGGGCCGCACTCTGTTTCCTTTTAAAATATTAAAAACACGATTATTATTTAGTGTTTAGGTGTATGTACATGAAGTAGCCTTAGAGAACACTTTCTGGCCCCGCACGACAAGCACTAGTAGGTAAGGCCAGCGGGCTGTGGGTTAGGGCCTCCATAACAATCTTCTGCAGGTAAAGCCCTAATCATGAACGACAGAGAAATATCAAATGAAAGGTTTAAATTAACTCCAAATACCTTAAATATGCTTCGTAGCACGATGGGCTACTTGTATTGCATGCATGTTGCGCAGAGTATAGCAGCCGCTGCAGCCAAACGCAACAGCGAGGCTGCGGCTGCTGCTGCTACTGCTGCTGTTGCTGCGCTCCCCTCTGCTGCAGGTAGAGAGGATCCTTTGGCGAGATTTTGGGCTCTCTCTGTAGGGATTCTTTCAGGGTGTTGAACATTTAAAGGGAGCCTTGCAGCGAAAATGGCAGTAAGCTTTGCCCTTACCTGCTCCCGTGCCCTACAGGGTGCTTGTGGGGTGTGGCTCAGCACGCTATGGTGTCACCTTTTTACAACCTTTGCTGCAAATTTTTTTATTATTTAAATCCATAGTTTGTTTAAATCGTGTTAATAAGATGGAGTTCCTTTACCGGGGTCACGGCGCACCTGCGTCGACAATGGGCTTGCATGTGGGGGGAGAGGTCTTGAATCCTAATTGTATTTAAAGCGGTTTAGTTCCTGTGGGCATATTTGTTCTCTTATATTTGTCTGGATATGCACTTATGATTAATAAAGGGGTATGATTCATCACCCCATTCTTTTATCCTGGCGGCTGTGGGCCGCGCTGGAGCAGCAGCGGTGAAGGCAGTTAGTTGGCTTTCATTGTGTGTTTTCGTGGAAGGCTAAGAGCTTTCGACTTCTTTTAATTTGAAATTACAGGTTTGTTTAGATGGGATCTTCTTTCATTGCCTGATCTCTTGTCGCGTTCTGATGTTGGTGATGCTCTGCATGCAGGATCGCTTCTCGGCCCGTCACTTGCAGCCCTTTGAGGGGGTTCCTCTTTCAGAGGGCGCAGAAAAGAAGCAAAAGCGCGATGCAGCTCTTGTTGAGGCGCGGAAGAAGGCTTTGAAGGCCATGCGTGAGGTGCGTTGTTGTTTTTCGAAACACGTTTCAGCCATATTGGATGGTTGTCTTTACAGCTGTTTCCCTTGTGATCATGTAGCTTATGCCTGGAAAGCCTCATAATTCTTTGTTTCTTCAGAAGAGAGCCGCTCTACGTCATGACCTCAAGCTCCGCACCTACAAATACATGAAGGAGTACCGCCTCCAGCGCGAGGAACTCATCAAGAAGAAGCGTGAAGCCCGAGCCAAGGGTATGTGCTCCTGGGCTGTTGTATGGCGTCCTTAAAGGTCCTTAAAGCTTAACGTTCTGAATCTTTTAGTTTTCTTTTGTTTCATGCTGACTCGAGGATGACACCTAATATGCTGATAAGACCATCTGGTCATATGCGGAACATTCAAACTTTGTTTCAATCGCTTTCTGACCGAGTCCTACAATGCCCGTCATAAATTAATATTTCTTGAACCTAACGTCTTCGGGGTGTAGGGTTTACACTACAACCTGCGATCTATGTTGATATTGCAATGTGTGCCCTGGCGTTGATCATAAGTTGGACGGCAGCTGAGGATGAACAGAGAAATCAGATGAAGCCTTCGGGACTTCCTTGAAGAATTCATTCATCCAAAAGTTTCAATCGCTTTCTGAAATCAGCATGCCGAGCTGTATTCGTGTTTTCTCTTCGTATCATGCTTCCTAATGTGATGTGTCAGTGCAGTGCATATGTGTATTTGTGGAAATGCTCGTATTTGCGTGGTTTTGTTGAATGTGTAGTTTGGTTTACCGCTATTTTATTCGATTTGTATGTGTATATATATATATATGTTGAATTCAGGTGGCTTCTTCAGAGCCCCCGAGGCAAAGGTGGTGTTTTGTATCCGCATAAAGGGTATTAACAAGCTGGCTCCCAAACCCAAGATGATATTGCAGCTCTTCCGTCTCCGCCAGCTCCACAACGGCGTCTTCATCCGCGTCAACAAGGCAACGATGGAAATGCTGCAAGCTGTTCAGCCTTTCGTGACCTACGGCTACCCCAGCCTGGCCACAGTCCGAAAGCTGATCTACAAGCGCGGCTACGGTACGTAACGTGCAGGTTTAGATGTTAGAAGCTAGGGTTTTAGTGGAAGTATATGAGTATAATTGTCAGAAATATCCAAATTCAAGCTTAGATCTTCTTGTTTTGTTGTTTCGTTTCAGCCAAAGTCGGCGAGCCGGGCTCCAAGCAAAGAGTCCGCCTGCAGGAAAACAGCATCATTGAGAAGCACCTGGGCAAGTACGGTATTCATGGTATTGAGGACCTTGTGCACGAGATATACACCTGCGGTCCAGCTTTCAAGCAGGCCAACGCCTTCCTGTGGACTTTCAAGCTCAACTCACCCAGAAAGGGCTTCAAGTGCAAGCGCCACGGTTTCTGCGAGCCCCGTGCCGGTGCGTTGTTATAATAGTTGTGCAAACTCCTATGTGGAAATATCTTGCCATTCCTTCCCCTTTTCAAATATAGCGTTAGGGTTTAGGGTTTAGGGTACGCTGCACGATACGCATTTACGTTGATAGTAATCAATAAATGTGCTTCCATTCGCCTTCAGGTGACTGGGGAAACCGCCAGGAACTGATCAACGAGCTCGTCAACCGTATGTGCTAAACACTTATCGGTAGGACAGCCTCGAGGCAGTAGCAGCCGCCACATTTCGGATAATAGCTTCCCAGGAGGCTGCAGACGTGTGTGGGTAGCTGCAGCAGTGCAGCAGGAGCAAACCCCTGTCAGTTTATCTGTACCGAGCTGCACGGCCTCGGGCCCAGGTGGCTTCAGGGGTGCTGAGAATATCATGTTTACATTTTGTTGAGACAAAAACTGCAAACCCCGCACACTTGCAGGCCATCAAATACTCTGCGTCATCTGCGCCTACGCTCTTAGTAGTGTGAATTCTATTACACAATTTCTGAGGCATGGCCAAGCAACCTTAGAAGTAGTAGCCATCTAAGGTTCTAGTCTAACAGAGAGTAGCTAGTGAGCATCAAGCATCTTTACAGGCAGCAGCCACCGAAGATTCTAGCCTAACAGTAGCTAGTTAACATCAAGCACCTTTATAAGCAGTAACCATCTAAAGGTCTGGTCTGACTGAGAGTAGCTTTAGTTTCGGGCGGTGAGCACTACCACCGGTCCGCCTTGTGTAGGAACATCCAGCAACACCGGGCGTTTCGACACAGGCATACGCCTTACATGAGTGAAAGGGCATAAGACTGCACTAATTTGTAGCGGGAAGGTACTAGGCTAGAGGGAAGGAGCATCGGCTACGAGAAGCCTAGTGCATGGTTTAGACGGAGTGCTACGATTGAGAGGAGAAAATATTAAAGAGAGGAAAGACATGAGTCCGCAAAGATGACACCCTCAGGTGACAGTCTACACTACAGGAGCAGCGCGGGGGCTGTGGCTGCGCCCTTCTTATGGTGCCAAGAGAAACCCCCTGGAGAGTTTATCTCGGCGCGAAGCTGCTGCATCAGCAGCTCTGCTAGCCCCAGCCACATAACTGCTGCAGCTTAGGCCGCCACCCCATCTGCTGCAACGAGCTGCAGCTTAGGCTGAGGGGACTTCAATCTCGCCGGAGTCGATCTCGGCTTGTACGTCCGTGGGGGCCTTGCCGTCGACTGTGCAGCCAATGGAGGCGCTGAGGGGAGAACACGAAAGACCCAACAAACGTCTATACTTTCAAAAATAATCAAAGAGAAAGAAGACGAATACATAAATAATATACGAATAAAAATTGTGTGGGGGATTCAAGATGCATATCTTAAATGCTTACCATGTTCCCAGGATTTCCTTAACAGTACCAGAAAACTCGTGCGCCATAGACTTGGTCCGCATGGTGCGGGAGATTTGGTAGACTTGCTGCAGAGTCAGGTTGCCGTTGTGTTTGATGTTCTTAACCTTCTTCCTGTCCCTTGGGGGCTCCTTGAGCTCCTTGATAATGAGAGAAGACGCAGATGGCATCACCTCCACTGTCGCCTGACGGTTCTGAACCTTCAAACAAACCGTCACCTTCAGGCCCTTCCAGGCCATCGTCGCCTTAGCAATATCATCACCAACCTTCTTGGGGGACATACCTGAATCGAGAAACAATAAGAACCCGACATGAACCTTACCTAAACCCGACTCCCGCAGCGAATATACACAAGAGGGGAAAGACTACAGCATCTACATTGCTGAGGGATATATTCAGGGGCCACCCTCTAATAAAACTGGATAGCTTAACCCACCAAGAGGGCCGAGCTTCGGAGCCAGAACAGACGAGGCACCGACCTCACCGCCGGTCTGGCGGAGGTAGACTGCACAGAACGCACATTCGCGGCAAACAGGAGATGCATGCAGGAAAGTTGAAAATCCTCCAAACCCATTCATAATAGACCGAAAGGGCAAAAGAGTAAACATCACAGCTGCTGAAGAGAGAGGCAAGTCATGCAGGCAAGGAAGGGCTCGAGCATGCAAGGCACAGAAGACGCAGGGACAGATGAGCGTATGGCCATTCTCAGAGAACTCTGCAATTCATAAGCATTTTAGTTTTGTCTATAATGCTCTTGTCGATTTGGAAGGAAACAAGAGATGAACAACAACACGCCAGCGGAATGTGAGAGGAGTGGGGCGGCTGACTGTATTTGATTTCGTTAGGGTCGAATTTCTTGGCCATTTTCACGAAGTGATCTTCCTGCCGATATATACCGCGAAAACAGCCACAAAAAAGACGCCCCACAGGAAGAAATGCAAGAAAAAAGAGGCAACCTCTCCCAGAGAGGCCCCCAAAAACTGCAGGCTGCCGTTGGGCTGGCGACTGCTGACAGCCCTGAGGGCTTGGGGCTCCTGTCGTGCCACCCGCTCTTTTCATGGAAGGACTGCATGCAATCTGCACAATCGATTATTCCAGTTGTATTTAAATTGAAATTAACTGTGTTTTTAGTGAGAGAATACTTCTGGATCATTCGATTATAGACACCGCTGCTGCGCCTTTAGTACAGCAGATGCCAGCTAAGGTGCATCAAGTGAGCTGCCCTCCAAATAACACAAGAGGCAACTCCCGCCGAGTGTATTGATATATTTGCCCTCTGAAATGCTATTTTAACTTGAATGAAGCAATATTTTATCACTTTCCCTCTCAAGCTAGCCCTTCACCAACGCAGCGCCAGAGGCGGTCGCATTTCATACTATTCAACATTAGGCTAGACGCGCACTCGTTACGTGAGTATGACGAGGAATTGTAGAGCTAGCGGTCAGATTCTCATGTTCCTGATGCCACCCCAAAACTAGGGGCCTGAAACTTGTTTTCTGTGGGCGAATCACCACTACATTAGTAGAATGCTTCGTCTGAATTGTACCGCGGTCCCCCCTGTAGCTCGTAGGTGTATTCCCCCTTGCGCGCAGGCTGGCTACTGAGGGCCACGCATGCGGATAATGGTTATACACACTCGTAGTGCATTCAGCCAACGGGATTGGATATGCTTGCACGTGGTGTTGCCGTGCTGTCGGGGCGGCAGAAGACGACAGAGGAATTCGTGGCAAGCTGTGTCTGAACCCAGGGTACTAAGCCTTATCAAAGGATCAACTTGCACTAAAATAGAGTCAAAGACTCAAGATACACGATCCCAAAAGTATCTGACCCCCCTACCGTTCCAGGCATCCTGGACACAGCGGCCCAAGGACCTTTAACTGGTCCATCAAGGAGGCAATATGGCACGAACTGCAAGACAGCCCACACCCGACCGAATCCCCTTTCTTGGATACACCTATAATGTAGACGATAACTGAATATTTATTCGTACAAACCTCAGTAGACAGCCTGCATGCAAGTAGAAACTAGTAATACTTGCAAGTAGGAACGTGCACCAACATCAGGCAGGCCGTGCTGCATTTGGTGTCTCCACCATTTAGCACGCGGCTTCGTATGCTTAGCCCCATGAAAATTTAAATGAAGGAGTAAATGTGAGAAGGAAAGGGAAGGAGATGCATAATGAGATACTGGCTGGATTTGTTGTTGCCACTAACCCTCGGCATCCTCGCGCTATTACGGATCCGCTAAGGGGCGTGGCGAAGGGCCATTTACAGCTCCCAGTGTCGTCCCACCGAACTGGGCGCCGACGTTGCATGGGGCCATAGCCATGTAGGAAAAAATATGCAATGAATGAACCTCGGCCGGCGCGCAACGTCAGTGCGCCTACGGAGAGGGATCGGAACAGCAATTAAAGCGGAGCGCAGCACAAAAGGAGGGGAAAAATGAGATTTGTGCCAGAGCCTCGACGGGCCTAGCTATAGGTAGAGGCAATGGCTAAATCGCATGATGGGGGAAAGGCTATCCAACAGTTGCATACATCAAAATGTTAGTTGTTTATGCTTGTAGCTGCCGGTATTGAGTCGAAGACAGCAGATATATCCTCGGGAGGAGTCAACTCGCACAGTAAATCCTCAGAAACCCATTGGGTTTATCGGTTGCCTGGTTGTCTGCCAGAGTATTCACATGTGCAGCGCCTTCTGTCAGTCGTTACACGTGTATCCAGGATCATAGTTTCCTTCATCTGCCTCTTCTCGCAATGGCGCTCTTGTCGCTTTGTGAGGCAATTCGGGGAATTCTTGGAATTATACGGAAACAGAAACACTAGTGGTGCACAAACACTAGTGGTATGATGGCATCCGCATTTGGGCGGGAAGCCGGCGATGTGGGTGAACACAGAGCCCCGATAAAAAAACAGGAAAAAAGCTAATTTTTTGCATGGAAAAACGAGCCCTCCGGGTTTTGCTGACCACGTCTTCTCAGATAGCAGCAGCAGCAGCGCACGCAACACGCGTTGCAAGTGCCGCTGCACATTCTGGCTGAGCACAAGCACGCCCGCGATGTGCAAAATAATCCATTGCTCACTGCTTGGCACCCATACCTCGTGAATAGCCTCTCATTTCACTTAGACAGCAGGTGCATTCAGGGCCCCCCAAACGTAGACGAGCCTTGTAGTTTTCCTGTACGATTATGGAATGCAGTTTTGCGCTTGCGGCTTTCCCTCTGGGCATACCGGTACCTTCAAAAGCGTGTCAGAAAAATCATCTGGTGAATAGAATACTGAAGTCTGCAGGAGCCTTACTGGTTCACAATGCGGCTCCTTGGAAACTTCTACATCATCGGGATATTGTTGAGGGGCTTGAACTCGGCGCTCATCCTCCACCTCCCGTCCTCTTTTCTCTCAAGCATCAGACTGCTTCCACACGCGATTGCTGCAGATTGAACTTTGCATTTTCTTAGTAATTCTGCCTGAGTATATCTCATTTCCCTGCAAAAAGAGCGGAATCGCCAGTGCGTCGGGGCGTAGTTTGGAGTTGATCAGGAACTGACTTTGATGCGATGCACCGCGCGTCCAGCCGATGGCCAACCCGCTAGAGGCTCCTTGCTACATAGTACTTGCGAGGATTCTCCCTCCAAGCTAGCCCAAATATGCTATTCCTCGTTCGTGACCTATAGTGAGTCCCACATGAATGCGGTCTTAGTAAGATCAACACAACAAAATGCTTGCACTTGTCCATCGTCTCCGGCAACACCTTTGCACTGCGTAAGAGCCACAGCGCTTCTACGATACGGTATCCATTCGTCTTGCCGTATAGGTTGCAAATGCCTTTCAGAGCACGGAGAGGTGAACTACTTTATTGCTTCCAGACATGCACCTCAATATTGTCCCTTGGAGGCCATAAGAACATGAACTGAAGTGATTCAAAAAGAACGCCCGGTGCCATAATAATGCGACCCAGGTCTGAGTTAAGCTGAAATTCTACGCCCGTAGTTTTATCGGTTCATATCTGCCACCAGAGAAGACGTGTAGCAGAGAGTGAGCCAACGAGTGATTGTTAGGCTGCTTCACCCCTACGTAGCATCAGATCTAAGGCCCACTTCGTCGCCTACGTAGTATTAACAAACCTGCAAAATTAATACAATTTTGGAGAAACACAGGATTGGCCTGATGCGGATCTGCACGTGCGGCTCTCGCCCCTCTTGGCCCCGCGCCGCACGGTGGAGGGGCACGACGGTGCTTTCCAGGCAATTTTGTTTGTTCCCTGTGGGACACTGCTCGAAGTCCTGATTCCCCAATTCTTTATCTCTTTCCAGGAGCCTGCAATCTCGAACTATATGACTTTCTTTTTTGAAAAGAAGCCGATGCGCCCCCGAGTACACTATATGACTTTGCTTGTTGAAAAGGTGCAGATGCGCCCCTGAGTACATTCTATCCTCATTCTGAGTGCCTAATTCGCTGCCAGCTGTAGGATATCGCTTCTTATACGTTTCTTAGCGGGGAACGTATTCATAGCGGCACTATTTATAGACACTATAGCTGGATCATTTCCATACTAGCCTTCTTCCATGTCAGCTAGGGTGAGATAATTGGCCGTGGCCTTTCTCCCCCTTGGGTGCGTAAGTACTCCACCATCTCGGCAACTTTCCCTCTTTCACCCCTTAATTGTTTACTCGAGGCCCAGTGGATTGCCGACTGCCGGTCTTCTAGGAGGAGGCCTACCATGCACATTGATATAAAAGTTCCGAGACCAGCGTTAGACTTCTGTTCACCAGGGGCTGATACTTGTCGATGCAGCGCTCCCTTGATTACTTCCCTCGCTTAAGTTTTCTCAGCTCTACTATAGCCCATTTCTTTGGAGGCTTCAGAATAAAACACCGGCACACCGCCCGCCGGAAGGCTTCCGTACTCCGTATAGGCGACGTTACGTCTGTCCTTACAAACACCGTTGCTTCCACTTATAATGAAGAAGGTGGCGATACCAACCGCATATCTTCGGATGCATTCCGAAAAAGACAATACAGCTTCAGCGAAGCAAAGAACTACTCAGCTGACGCTGCATCGCGACTCTAGTCATATATTGACTGTCTGCAAAGGCAACTGCACTCTTCATGAACTGTTTCCTTTCTAAAGGAATTCACAGAAGGATGGGGTGTTGATGCTGCTCTTGTTCCAATGACACGAGGTGTCAAGCCATTGGTAGCCTCCCCATCGTAAGGCAGATCCTTCCCAATCTCTGTTGTGCAAGGAAATTTGGCTGAAGTTTTGGCGTAGATATAGGGAAGAGTATCTACTGTTTTCCCGTAAAAATATTTTTTCCAGTGCCATGCACGAAGGCGCCCAGCTGATGGGTTATGGTTCGATGCTGGCACCTTCTTGGATGAGCCGTTCGGTGCTATCAAGGGTCCTCCATCTTCGCAAAGGACCATCTCGAGCCGCACCAGGACCAAGGACCATGGTGAAAGCTCCTAAGATGCATCTACCCTCCCTTCTGGCCATCAGGGATCCTGGGAGCATTAATAAAAATGCCTCCAGCTGGTGAAGGAAAAAGCTGCCTAGGATGAATTGCGACACACATCCCTGCAACTAGTGCCGTAAGGAAACATTACGTAAAATGGCAACCAAGGCATCTTTGTTGGATACCCTAATAATTTCGTTGACTGCCGAACACTTACTTGCTCTTCGTTAAGAAGCCTGCACGCGTGTTGAAGCTCCGTACGGACAAATCCCCACTACACCCTCCTCTTCCCGACAGCCCCAGACCCTTGTACCACACTACCCCCGAAGCCTGGAAAGTGGAGGGTAGGGTGACTGTTTTCGGTGAGTGTTTATCTTAATTATATTTGACTGGGGATCATGACAGTCATCAATCTACGTGGACGAGTGCCAGTACACTTGAGCTCGTCGCAGTTGACTTTCCGCTTCTTCTCCACAACAGCATATAACATTTCTCACCACAGTAGCACAATACCTTGAGCCTTCAACTCAATCCTTGGGTTCTGCTCACAAATGTGCGTTACCATTAATGAATATTTGGACTCATACCAACGAAGGTTGGGGGCTTGTCTGTGTGTGCTGGCATTTAACTTGACAGGAGTCTTCCGGATAAAGATGCAAGTATACTCACATAAAAACATCTATTTCAAACAATTTCAAATCTTTATAAAGTATATTAGACAGCTGTTTACTGTCGGTGCAGCGACAGTGGTCTGTAAATCCATTGGCTCTGTTGCGGCTGCACTGTGCATGCCGGGTATTTCCTGTTGAAACGCAGGATAGGGATTCTGTAGAAGCCTTGAATAAAGAAGTTAAAACACTTTAATATACTATTTCCACTGTAATTAACATTCAAAATCAAACTTGAACAGGCGTTTGAGGGGTGTGTTCTGCCCAGCGGCTTCTCCGATATGTACCGTTGTCGGTGATAGTTATACTATGTTCGAAAGGTTAAATTGTTTTCTTTTTTGCCTTGTGTTCTTCTTTTCTTCTCAGTCATACGACAGATATGACAATTGATAATTGTTCTCGTCCTCATACCTTCCATCAAATTACTCCAATGCTCGAGGGCTGCTGCGGGAAGCCGATCGCTGGAGACTCGTCTGTTATGTTTGAGGTTTCGCTGTAGAGTTGGTTTATTTTCTTTTATTTATCTTCTTTTATAAACAGAAGTTGTGTTTTTACAGCAAGTAAATACCTTCAAGACCACCCAGTTGCTTACCGCTTGTGTGTCGGCGATTCGAGCAGCACTACAGACAGCTTCGTTCAACAACGACTCATCCTCCATACAATTACGTTCTTCTGTGCCCTCTACCTCTCCCTCTGACACCGAGCTGTCTATACACTGCTGCCTCTTTGCTTAGAAACTCCCACCCTCTTCGAGGGGGGGGGGGGGAGTGTTGTATTAAGTGTGTATTTATGGGGGAGTAGCAGCTATAACAGCTGCGGACAGCCCCAGGATCCGAGGCATCGGATGCACTCAAACAACAACATTATAAGATGTTGGAGTCTGTGGTCGAGCGGCTGTTAAGCCGTTACTTGGCTCCTTATGTGTTGGGTATAAGTAAGGAGAAATTGTCTGTGGCAGTATGGAGTGGCAATGTGGCATTATCTGAATTGCATGTAAAACCTGAAGTTTCAGATTTATTAGGAATACCATTTAAATTAATATTTGGTAGAATAGGAAAAATTACCCTCAAAATCCCATGGTCAAGTTTGGGATCGTCTCCTGTTAGTGTAGACATACAAGATGTTTATATACTATTCGAGCCAAAGCCTATACCCCATCTAGCAGATAACGAGTTGCAGGAACAGCTCCGTACCATCAAGATGCAGCAGGTGGAAGCTTGTGAGTTGCAGCTGTTAGAGGTGCGGCAACAGCTGCAGCAGCAGCTGCAGCAACAGCTGCAGCAGCAAGGTGGGAAGGACTCTGAAGGCGGTTTCTTCTTTCGCTTAGCCAACAAAATCCTTAGTACTTTACAAGTAAGCATCAAGGGCATTCATGTTGCGTTGGTAGATCGCCAGAGAGGATTCAGGGCTGGAGTGCTCTTAGAATGTCTTTCTCTCCACAGTACAGACAAGACCTGGGAGAAGCGAGACGAAGGGCAGCAGCAGCAGCAGCAGCAGCAGCAGCAAGGCTTTCACAAGGCATGCGAGCTGACAGGTCTGGCAGCGTACTGTGCGCTGGACAGCTTCGACAGTAGCAGCCAAGCAGCAACAGCAACAGCAGGAGGAGGAGGAGGAGGAGGAGGAGGAGCAGAGACACCAGAGTTCTTGCTAGAGGAGGAGTCAGAGGTAGACTCGGAGCTGCATCTGGGAGGTGCTCAGGAATTCTCAGAAGGACCAGCGGTGGGGGCCCCCCCGGGGGCCCCCCCGGGGGCCCCTTCAACAGGAAGTGGAGATGAAGGGGCGATGTCTGAGAGGGAAGACATTGTTAACATCGAGCTGCACGACGACGATTTACAGGCCCCACCCCGAGACACCTCAGCCCACCCGGTAAGATATTTCTTCTATTTCACCAACAATCAACACAAAGTAGTTGTTTTGTATTTTGCTGCACTCCATATTCTACAATCCCCATACTCTTCAGGGCCTCCACTGACCCCTGCATAGCTCGCCAGCTGGCTAGCTCACTGGCTAGCTCACTGGCTAGCTGACTGGATAGCTGACTGGGTAGCTGACTGACTAGCTGACTGACTAGCTGACTGACTAGCTGACTGACTAGCTGACTGGCTAGCTGACTGACTAGCTGACTGACTAGCTCACTGACTAGCTGACTGGCTAGCTATGTGGCTAGCTATGTGTCTAGCTATGCGTCTAGCTATGTGTCTAGCTATGTGTCTAGCTATGTGGCTAGCCAGCGGTAGCTGCTGACTCGTTTCTCGTCGTATACGCCGATGACTATCTGCATGCTGCATATGTAAGGAAATGCGTTGCAGGGGGAACAGGGAGGGGGAGACAAAGCGGAGAAGACGTTGGACGCTGGCAGTCTTTCCTTAGAGAGCCCCATTGCTTCTGCTGTCCCTTCGAGGGAAGCGAGCCGCAAATGGGGGAGAGAAGGGCCTTCTTCTTCTCCCCCACCAACGGTAGCAGAGGCGCATGCAGCAGCAGCCCGAGCCGCAGCAGCAGCAGCATCTGCGGCTGCAGCAGCAGGTAACAGGCCAATAAGGGTGAAGAGGGGACGCAGCAGATATATTTTGAAGCCTCTACATTTGCGGTTAAACATATCGCATGCAGCAGCTCGACAAGAATTCTCAGCTAAACTTGAAGTGCTACAGGGAAGCCATGGGGCAGCCATAGGGAAGCCCCAACTGGCGGTGTTGCTGCAGCTATTGCACGAGGCAAGAGAAAGACAGAGACGGTGTGAGAGGCTGTTGCTGCGAGAGGCCCACACTGTGGCTCTATCGCCTGAAGATTTAGAGGGAAATGGAAGAACACAGAAAGAATTTACTGCACTGTATGGACGCCAGCTCCAAGCTGAGGAGGGGATTAGAGGCATTCAACCCCTCAGTGAGACAGAGGAGAAGCGTCTACAGGTGTTGTACGATGTTGTAGGCGTACGACATGTAAGCATAACCCTAAACCCTAAACCCTAAACCCTTACGTAGTTAATAGGCCCTTATAACTTTCTGCCTATATCGTTGTCTTACTGAGAAAAAGCCCTCAGGGGCTTCTTCAAGACAAAACCCCACAAATATAAAACAAGACAGACAACCAGAAAATATATCTGAATTTAAATTAAAATAACAGATAGTTGAAGAGGGGGGAGGATGACACAGGGACAGCGTACATGGGAACGAGGGTTTAGGGTTTAGGGTTTAGGGTTTAGGGTTTGTAGCGGACTGATGTGTACAGCTAGCTAAATGGAGAAGCATCTGCAGGGAAGCTACAAACCGAGTGATGGCAGAGACACAGAAGGTGCAGCAGCAGAGACAGCCTAAACCTCCTCCTAAGACCTGGTGGCAATGGGCTACACGGAGCGGGCCGCAGCAGCAGCAGCAGCAGCAGCAGGAGCAGCAGCCAGGGGGAGACGAGCAGCCGCTTATCACTCAAGAAGATATACAACTCATCATGGATTCTGTGCAGGTGAGGCTCCTTGCCATCGAAGCAGACACATGGGGAAGAGACACAGAGGCAAGAGACAGAGACAGAGACAGAGACAGACAGAGACAGAGACAGAGACAGAGACAGAGGCAGAGACAGAGACAGAGACAGACAGCGAGAGGCAGACGAGGCAGACAACAAAAGGAGACAGAAAGGAGAGACAGAAGAGGAAACGTAGGAGGGACAGACACCAAAGAATATCAGAAAAGAGTGACAGAAGGAAAGACGGAGGAGAGGGAGACACTAAAAGGAGACAGTTAAGAGTGGCGGAAAACCCAGAAAATACAGCAATAAAGAGGAGACAGCGAGAAGGGACAGACCCCAACAAAGCAGACAGACAGAATCTTAGGGGGATGGAGGAGACAGAGAACATCATTCTCTTCTTCCTGTTCTTATTCTCATCGTATCTGTTAAAGTTTAGGGCTTCGATAGGAAGTGTGGGGTCTAGGGTTTAGGGTTGAAGGTGGCGGTTTAGGGTTTAAATACGGGGCCTAGGGTTTCGGGTTAAAGGCTGTCTAGGGTTTAGGGTTTATGCGAGTGGGTGTTGTGTCTTCAGAATGACGAGTCGTTACAAGGGATGGGCTTACCTTCCAGCTATCATTTAAGTTTTGACTTAGTACAATTTCGAGTGTCTCTCGAGGACGATGACGATGAGCAGGAGGGACAGACAGATTGGGAAGAGGAGGAGGAGGAGGAGACAGAAGAAAGGCTTCCAGATAGACCCCCTGACCTTCCCGAGGACTTCCCGCTTCCCCCACGTGAGAGGCTTACGGTGTCTCCTCCAGATTTTCCTGCTGCAGTAGATGCAGCAAAAGCAGCAGAATCAGCAGCACCAACAGAAGCAGCACAAGCAACAGAAGCAACAGCAGCAGCAGAAGCAACAGAAGCAACAGAAGCAGCAGAGACAGCAAGAAAAACAAAGAAAGAGGAGGAACAGGCCTTTCTTTCACTGTCTCTTAGTGGGATGAGAGCATCTTTAGATTGTTGTAATCGTCAAGACTATTCAGGAGAAGACAACGCAGAATGGTCCTTCTCTTTCTCTCTTGCTGACTTCACAGTCCGACAGAAGCAGCACATCCTTATGCATTTCCGCAGTGAAGCAGACAGCAGCAGCAACAGCAGCAACAGCAGCAGCAGCACCAGCAGCAGCAGCAGCAGCAGCAGCAGTGGCGGCTTTGGCAGGAGCCACGTGGGTCTGTTTGGGGACGCTGGGAAGCTTATCATGCTGCCCTCCGCGATATATCGTGCGTCTCCTAATTCACTAGCAGCAGCTCAATTTCTGCTGCAGCACCAATTGACTCCTCGCGGCAACATCCTTGGGGTGTCTGTACACCTGGCGCCTCTTGTTGCCTCTGTTCGCCCAGATATTCTCAAGACAATCATAGCTTTTTTTGTGTTCGAAACCCCCGAAGACATCAAGAGACTCCAAAGTGCCGGCTCTACTGTCTCCTTCCAGGGGACACCTGCTGGTGCTGCAGCAGCTGGCCTGACAGCAGCAGGAGCAGCAGATACAGCAGCAGCAGCAGAGGAGGAAGAACCGCAGCAGTTGCAGCGAGATCTTGGGGCAATGCATGCGCGAGAATTAGTAGAGGGACTACGAGAGAAGGGAGAGACAGTATATGCTGCTGCTATCCATCGTCTGCCTGGTTTGTTACAGCTGGAGTTAAACATAGCAGCGCCCATATTTCACTTAGATTCTCTAGCTTCTGGTAGTGTGTCTGTACACCTGGGGCGATTGAATCTAAAGACAGAGGGGCCTTGTCCCTATGATGCCCTGCAAGCTATGATAGAATTAAACGAAACAAGGCTTGTATGCTCTCCTAAAGGGGGGAGGGAGGTGTCTCTTCTTCGGCCTATCCCCATACGGATGCATGTGCATATGCAGACACTTACAAACATTACTTTAGATCTTGCTTTTGAAGATATTTGTCTTGAGACAACACCTGAAGCTGTTGCCTTACTCCTTGCTGTCCCTGTCTCCCTCGCCAAATCTGTTGCACAGCCAGAGCTCCCACCCGCTGCTGCTGCTGCTGCTGCTGCTGGTGCTGGTGCTGGCTCTGCATCTGGTGCTGCACGGCAAGCAGCTTCTGCAGCTACAGCTGATGCCCCTGAAGATGCTGCTGCTGCTGCAGCAGCAGCAGCAGCTCGTGGGCGAGAGACCCCACACCAGGTTGATACAGCGGGATCGACAGCTCTGCAGACCCTGAAGGGGATCTCAGAGGCACTGCGAACCGCCCAGCCACCTGAGGACAACAACAGCAGCAGCAGCAGCAGCAGCAGCAGCAGCAGCAGCAAAGAGGGGGAGGGTTTCGTGATAGCGTCGACTTGGCGCTTCAGCCGTTGTGGCTTTATCATACACAGCAGCAGCAGCACAGAAGAGAAGGGGGTTCTGAGGGCGCAGTTGTCTGCATTAGAGGTTAACGTGGGAGCAGACACAGGGGCTGGCACTTGCAGTGTCTCTGCATCTCTTCGCGATGTCTTCATCTCCGATCCATCTACAGAATCCCTCCTATTTCAGTCCCTCAACAAGCAGGTACTCCCTATACCCTTGCGGCCTCTAAACCCTAAACCCTAAACCCTACTTACACACTAAACCCTAAACCCTATAAACCCTAACACTGGAATTGCGTGGCCGCGCCGGTTCATATAGTGAATGCTCCCTTCAGAGTTGTATATACACCACAAGGGTCTGACAGGACAGTGTATGTGTCTGATATGTCTGCTAGCAGAGGGAAGATAGATTGTTGCTGTCTGGTGTCTTGTGTCTGTTTGATGCATGCAGCCTTCTTGCTCGTCTCCTCTGTCTCCTGAGTCTTCTGTCTCCTTCGAAAGATTTAGAAGCGCTCTATCACATGCTGACACACTAACACAACAACAAGATTCTTTTCAGGATGCTGTAGATGATTCGGGAGACGGCTGTGGAGACGATCCCGAAGGAGACAGCGGAGAAGACAGTACAACAGCCCGCAGCCTTCGACTGTCTTTAAATTACAAGAGGAATGCAGACCCCGAAACTATTGTCTCCCTCGTCGTGTTGCCTGCTGAGGTACATTGGAGACAGGAGTCTCTCCGTCGTATTTTGGAGACAGTTCAGGTGTACAGACAGCAGCTGAATCAGCAGCTTATGACTGCAGCAGCAACATTTACTCGACCCCCCTTCCTCTCAGAGGCAGCCTTCGCTGCTTTTCAGGATGCTCTACAAGCAATGCAGAACTCCTTTAACATGGGAGACACAAAGGCAGAGGCCAAGCTTGCTTCTATTCTCTCTTCCCTTACAAGCAGCAGCAGCAGCAACAGCAGCAGCAGCAGCAGCAGCAGCAGCGACAGCGACAGCAGCAGCGCGAGCGATGAGAACAACAGCGGGATCCTGTGGATGCAGAAAGGCCTGGAGGTCGGAGGGGATATGCCTCCCCTCGCTGCATTCGGGGAAGACAGCAGCGAGCAGCAGCAGCAACTGAGCCCCGCATCCAGCAGCAGCAGCAGCAGCAGCAGCAGCAAGGGCCCATTACCGGTGTCTGTTTCTATGGATTTGACTGTACAGGGGGCTGCTGTCTCCTTCTGGGAGGGCCGCTCAGTGTACTGCAGGGTGGGGGTGCGAGATGTTTGTGTCTCCTTGTCGTCTTACTCTAACGGAGACGCGGAGACATTGCTTTCTATCAGACATGCAGCAGTTATTCTCAACGACCGCTGTGTCTTAGCCCCCAGAGAAAACCAGCAGCAGCAGCAGCAGCAAGAGCAGCAAGAGCAGCAGCAGCAGCAGCAAGAGCAGCAGCAGCAACAGCAGCAACAAGATGCGATGCTTGCTTCATTGAGGATACGACAATACGGAGGGGGAGAGCCTGGGACAGGCCGTCCTCTCCCCTTTTCTGTTTGTGTATCTGGGCGAGTAAGCCAACTATGTCTGGTGTACATACACCAGGATATTCAAGCATTTCTAGATTATTTAAGGGACGGCATCTTCGATATATTTATCTCTAAGTCCTACGAAGCTGTTAAACAAGCAGCCTCGGCCTCGCGCTCACTCTTCGCTCTCCACATTGACTGTCCCCTCTTCATCATACCTGAGAACAAAGCTGCTATCCCAGCTCTGCAGCAACAGCTACGACGACAGCAGCAGCGACGACAGCAGCAGCAGCAGCAGCACCAACAGCAGCAGCAGCAGCAGCAGCAACAGTTGTCTCCTCGTCCTGAAAGTGAAGCAGAGTCTGTTGCCTTGGCTGCTGCTGCAGGCAAAGTAGAGCTGAAGGGCCTCGGGCGTTTCTTCATGTTTAGTGCTGGGATCCTGCGTGTCAGTAACGCGTATACTCCTTTATCTGCTGTGAGCGAGCAGCAGAAGACTATGGGGCAATTTCCTTACAAAGACAGACCCCAAGGGGGCCCCCAGGGGGCCCCTCAGGGGGCCCCCCAGGGGGGCCCCCTAAGCCCGCAGGGTACGGGATCCTGTGCAGCACTTGCTGCTCAGAAGGAGGCTACAAGCAGCTGCAGCACAACGTTGGAGCAAGGGGACACCTCAGCAGCAACAGCAACAGCAGCAGCAGCAGCAGCAGCAGCAGCAGCAGCAGAAGATGAGGACTGGGCATTTGACTTGAAGTTAGATTTCTCGGGTACACAGCTAAATGCAAGAGACAACGAAGAGAGCTGCTTAGGGGCCCCTCTTCTACTTGAGAAGAGACAGTCTGTAGAGGGGAAGATATTGGAGACAGCCGCTGTCA
This sequence comes from Eimeria praecox, assembly GCA_963920595.1. Lineage (NCBI taxonomy): Eukaryota > Apicomplexa > Conoidasida > Eucoccidiorida > Eimeriidae > Eimeria > Eimeria praecox. The sequence goes on from OY986953.1 coordinate 2,305,980, forward strand.
GTGTGCGGGTACAGTCATCGAGCTCTGTCTCTGTAGCTGCTAGCACAGCCCCGTGGCTGCTGCACCTCTCGAGGGAGCAACTAACTCTTTTCATAGACGTATTTAATGAGAACCTAACAGGGGCAGGATATACAGACCCCCAACCTGCTGCTGCTGCTGCTGCTGCTGAGGGACAGCAGCGCAGCAGCAATAGCAGCAGCAGACGGGGTTCAGGAGACGGAGACAGCGGAGAGATTGGAAGCAACAGGCTGGAGGTTCCCTCAAAGGAGACAGATCCTCAGAAGCCCTTGCATATTATATTATATTTGTCTATTCCTAAGTTGTTGCTTGAAACATCTATGGGAGTTAACGCTCCCCTCTCTCTGATGACTGTACACCGCATTGGTGTCTTTGCTGCTGCATGCACTGCAGCAGACACGGGAACTCAACTCCAGTTGAGTGTCTCCGGAGATGTATTCGCTGTAGACGATCTCAGACCCCACACCTCCAACTACTATCGCAGACTTGCTCACTGTACGGGGGGGCCCCAGGAGGGGGGGCCCCAGGAGGGGGGGCCCTTAGGGGACCCCCAAGGGACAGCCTCAGAAACCCAGGGAGGTGGGGGAGGAGAAGAGGAAGAAGGAGACACCGCTGACTGCTGCAGCAAGGACGATGTAGAGGAAGAGACAGATGTTGAGTGTCTCCCTGCGGTGTCTGTACACCTTGAAACTGAAGGAGAGAAGACAAATATAGAAATAGTACTAAGGGATGTTACTCTCTATACCCTCGTTGTGGGGTATGGGGACTTAGGCAAATACTTCTCTACCGCTTATGCCTGCAGCACTATGAAGCAATTTCCAAAGCCTCAGCCCCTAGTAAACCAACAGCAGCAGCAGCAACAGCAGCAGCAGCAACAGCAGCAGCAACAGCAGCAGCAGCAAGCCAGCCCCGCTCGCGAGGCGCCTTTAGGAACCCGCACAGTGTCGAAGTCTTTTGAAACGAGGGAAACAGCAGCAGCCGTCCCCGTAGCCCCCCAGGCGCATAGGGCTAGCAGCAGCAGCAGCAGCAGCAGCAGTAATAACACTAGCAGCAGCAGCAGCAGCAGCAGCAGCACAGCGATAAGCCTTCGTATATATAACGGACAGTTTGTAGTGTATACAGACATCGAGAGCCCCACAGCCCCGTTGATAGTATGGAGCGGAGATTTATTTGTGTCTCTCATATCTGAGGGTGTTGTTGTATCTCTGCAGCAGCTGGAGATACAGCACAGCAAGGTCTCCCGTCTTGAAGCAGCCCCTAATGAAGGCGAGCTTGCGGCTAGCAGCAGCAGCAGCAGCAGCAGATGCATGTCTTCAAACTATTTGCGAGCATCCCTTGCAATGCTAGGGCAGCAGCAAGCGATAGGGAAGGGTGTTCAGCAGCAGCAGCAGCAGCAGCAGCAACAGCAACAGCAGCAGCAGCAGCAGCAGGGGGAGGATACCTACGGGGAAGAGAGCCTGTTAGTGGGGGATTGGCCTGACAGCAGCAGACTCATCCCGTCAATGTTAACTGAAGGGGCTGTGCTGCTGTGTGAAGACTTGTCAGTGCGAGGGAGGGGCTTCTTCCTTGCTGCAGCAACAGACCAGGAGCTGCAGCAGCAGCAGCAGCAGCAGCAGCAAGGAGACACTGAAGAGGAAGATGCTGGTAGCGAGGATGAGGGGACAGATGCAGAGATACAGACACCACACCCTCCACCTCCACCGAGGGGGGGGGGCTCTAGAATGGCGGATATGCAGCTGGCCTTTGCAGGAGCTGCAGCAGCAGCAACTGCTGCTTCTGCTGCTGCTGCTGCTGATGCTCCACGCGCACTGTCTATCAGACAGAGCAGAGCCCTAAGTACCTCAGCAGACACCTCAGGAGGACTCCGAGGGAAACAGAGACTAACTACGAAGATTAGAATGCGGCTTATTGTACCTAGTAGGCAGATTGTCCCTTTGTCTCTCTCTCTCTGTCTCTCTGTCTCTCTATCTCTGTCTCTCGGTCTCTCTGTCTCTGTCTCTCTGTCTCTCTGTCTCTGTCTCTCTGTCTCTCTGTCTCTGTCTCTCGGTCTCTGTCTCTCTGTCTCTGTCTCTCTGTCTCTGTCTGTATGTCTGTTTGTCTGTCTGCCTGTCTGTCTGTCTGTCTGTCTGTCTGTCTGTCTGTCTGTCTGTCTGTCTGTCTGTCTGTCTGTCTGTCTGTCTGTCTGTCTGTCTGTCTGTCTGTCTGTCTGTCTGTCTGTCTGTCTGTCTCTCTGTCTCTCTGTCTGTGTCTCTGTCTCTCTCTGTGTTTGCCTCTGTCTGTATCACTGTCTCTGTCTGTGTCTCGCTGCCTCTGTTTCTGTCTCTCTATCCTTCCGTCTCTGTCTCTCCGTCTCTGTCTCTGTCTCTCTGTCCCTCTGTCTCCGTCTCTCCGTCTCTCTCGCTGTCTCTGTCTCCTCCTGTCGCCTCCTCCTCCTGCTTTTGTTGTATTTATCTGCTTCTGTCTCTTCGCCTGTCTTGAGGTTCTCTGTTTACTCTGTCTCTTTTGTTTGTTTGGGGCTGTGTTTGCTGCTGCTGCTGCTGCTGCTGCATGCATGCATTTGTCTATGTCTTACACTCTGTTTCTTCTCTTCTGTCTCCGTCGCTGCCGGCTTCTCTTTGTTGCTGCTGCTGCTGCTGCTACACCTCGCACCCACTGCTGCATGCACTGCAGCAGCAGCTGCTGCTATTGCCAGACCTGCAGCAGCAGCTACTGCCTATGCCCCGCCTCCTGCTCATATAAAATATTATTAGGAGGGAGGATATTGAGTCTGAGAGGCTCCCGCAGCAATAGCAGCAGCAGCAGCAGCAACAGCAGCAGGCGTAGCCGCTGCAGGAGGGACAGTAGCGCGCTGCAGCAGCAGCAGCAGCAGCAACGCAGGCAGTTGCAGCAGCAAAGACAGCATCACCTACCACAGCATTGGTGTACCTACCTCTTCCGTTTTGGGGCTGCATGCATGTTTTGTTTGTGTTTGTAGAGTTTTTTCTACGAGTCAGCAGCAACGATATCGCTCTGCTGCTGAGTGCTGCACAGAGCCTCAGCTCCGACGGCCCCTCAGTTAGTTGCTTACAGGACCAACCAGCTTCGCCTTCAGCAGCAGCAGCAGCAGCAGCAGCAACAACCACAACAACATCAGCAGCACAACAGATCCCTACTACTATCCCCACCTCCAGTCAGCAGGAACCCGAGAATCCTGCGCAAGAACAGCAGCAGCAACAGCAGCAGCAACAGCAGCAGCAACAGCAGCAGCAACAGCAGCAGCAGCAGGAGCAGCAGCAGGAGAGTGAAGTGGCAGTTGAACAGGATGTTCGGGTGTCTGTTGAGGTTGAAGGCGTAGATTTGTTGCTGCTTGATGACTTACGTGCTTCTGTTGTCCCTCTGCTGCAGCTGCAGCTATCTATTGTAGAGCTGAAGGCTCGGGTGTCTAGACAGCGTTTTCTTTTATCTCTAACAGATCTAAGCTGCTGCTGCAGCTACTTAAATGTTAACAGCGGATCTTGGGAGCCCTTCATAGAACAGGCTATTCTTACCCTTGTATATAAACGAGATCTGGTCCTTGAACATAAGCTGCAGCTGATGCAGCAGCAACGTATGACAGGCAGCAGCAGCAGCAGCAGCAGCAGGGGGGGCAGAAGCAGCTCAGCAGCAACAGGAGGAGGAGGAGCAGCAGCAGCAGCAGCAGCTGCTGCTGCTGCTACATCAGATCAGTGGGCGAACTCGAAGGCAGCTAGGGCTGTATTAATAAGTAGCTACTCTCCTCTTCTATTCAACTTGACACCTCAACTCTGTCGGCTGTTGTCTTGGTTTATCCCTTACTTGCTGCAGCATGCACAGAGAGGGATTACAAAGGAGACAGTGTTTACAAAGGAGTCTGTCTCCTCAGCGCCTTCGCGTACAGCTAGTGGTGTTGTTGCTGCAGCAGATAGCAGCAAGAAAGCTGCTGCTGTGGCACCATCAGCACTATCAAAATCTGCTGCTATACCTGCTGCAGCACGAGGATATGCTGCAGATGCTGCTGCTGCTGTTGCTGCAGCGCAGCAGCAACAGGCCAGTGGGGCCCCCTTCCGCTATCTCAATTTGACTGGGGAGTTCCTGTATGCATTTACCCTCGTCTCTGAGAAGCAGCAACAGCAGCAGCAGCAGCAGCAGCAGCAACAGCAACAACAACAGACACAACAACAGCACAAGCAGCTATCACAGCAACAACAGCAGTCAGAGCAGCAGCAGCAGCAGCAGCAGGAAGAAGAAGAAGCTGAAGACAGCGAAACTACTGGGGCAGTGATGGTTTTACAGGTTGGAGGGTCTTCGTCTCTGGCTCTTGAGTGTCTCATGGAGGGACGTACAGCAGAGTCATCTAGAACAGCAGAAAGGAGACAGCGTGTCTTCTTTGCTGCTTGTGTTCCTGCTGCTGTGCTGCAGCAGGCTGTTGAGGTACTGCCCTCAGTGCCACGTACTGACATCCTTCGTTGTCTCCTCCTCACTCGAGATATTGAACGTACAGTTGGAGACCTCCTTGACGCAGAACACACACAACCTGCTGCTGCAGCAGCAGCAGCACCAGCAGCAGCAGCAGCAGCTGCTGCTGCTGCTGCAACGAAGCAGCAGCAGCAAAGGAAGCTGCTGCAGACACGCTGCATTGGACCCTTCCCACAGGGCATGCAAGCAATTCTGGTGGAGGCGATGAAGAGCCACAGTGTGTCTTTGCTGCTGCCTCAGTGTATTCACGAACCGCAGAAACTGCTACAGCAGCAGCAGCAGCAGCAGCAACAGCAGCAGCAGCAGCAGCAGCAGCAGCGGACCGCTAGGCCAGTGAGTTCACTGGAGGAGACGAGGAGCAAGAACAAGTCTGCTGCTGCGCATGCGTTGGGAGGTGGAGATACACCGCAGCCTGAGAACAGCCCAATGGGGGCACGCACTCTGGCTTCTCCTGTGAAGCTACAGCAGCAGCAGCAGCAGCAGCTGCAGCAGCAGTTATCTATAGCATCACAAGGATCCTCCTCTGCTGCCTTAGGTAACTGCTAGCCGTAGCCCCTACCCGGGAGGAGGAGACAGAGACAGTAGAGGCAGTTCGAAGCAGCTAGCGTTGGTCTGCTGCAGTGATTTGCTGCTGTTGCTGCGGGTTAAGCTGTATTTCTTGCTGCTGCTGCTGCTGCTGCTGCAGCAGAGCACGTCAGCGGCTTGATGCAGCAGCTGTCTTGTTGATGCATGCATGCGGAGTGTGGGGGTGTCTTTGTGTCTGTGTCTGTGTCTGTCTTTATCTGTACAGCTAGAGACAATATCTCTCGTAGATCTGCAGCTACAGAAGAAATAAGACAAGACCTTCGTGCTGCAGCAGCTAGCAGCAGGAGAGTCAGCAGCGAGTTGGTGGCTCAGGTTCTAAGCCCCCATCCATCCTACAAGCTGCTCCTACTGACATCAACTGTGCTGCTGCAGAATCGTAGCGGATTACCTCTAGAGGTTTGTTTCCTAGATCAAAGACAGCAGCCGCTGCTGCTGCCAGCAGCAGCAGCAGCAACAGCACCCCTCAGCGTGCTGCAGGAGCAGCAAGACATGCAACCAGAGATAGCTGCGTCTTTTCAAGAACCCACCCTACTCGATCCCCAGCTCAGTACGACCCCACAGTGGTTGTTAGATAGACAAAACTATCAACAGCAGCAGCGCATGCAAGAATTCGTGCTGCAGCAGGAGCTGCTGCTGCAGCTGCAGCGAACAGCTAGCAGCAGAAACGAGAGAGACAGAAGCAGCAGCCCCTCAGGCTCTCCAAAATCCCGCAGAGTCAGCACCCAAGGACGTTCTCCCATATTACTGCAGCAGCAGCAACTGCAGCAGCAGCAACTGCAGCAGCAACTGCAGCAGCAGCAGCAGCAGCAGCAAAGCAAGTATGCATATACTTTCTTACTACCAAATCAACACTTCATGTCTGTCCCCGAGAATGCTATTCTTGGGGCTGGGTGGGCGTTTGTTTGTTTTCGCCCTGCAGCATTTGCTGCAGACACAAAGGAGAAGCAAGGGGGAGAGGTACGGTGGTCTTGTTGCTGCTGCTGTTGCTCCTGCTGCTGCTGTTGCTGTTGCTGCTGCTGCTGCTGCAGATACTGCTGCATGCATGAACTCAAAAGCGAATCCGGGGGGCCCTGGGAAGCTCTGCTATTGCAGCATATATCGCTCTTGCTTTCGTGCTGCTGCTGCTGCTGTTGTTGTTGCTGCTGCTGCTGTTGCTGCTGCTGCCTGTGTTTCTTTGGTGTCGGGTTTTGCTGCTTCATCTGCTGCTGCTGCTGCTGCTGCTGCTGCATGTGGTGTCTCCTGGGCCTCTCAGGAGCCGCTGTCTCCTCCGGATATGGCTCCTTACTCTGGGTGGTCGGACTGTATAGACACCCGAAACAGAGGAGGAGACTGTCAGTCCTTCCACTGTGCGTATTTGCCCCCTGAAGAGCGTAGCTGTGCGAAGCTATCAGGCCCAGCAGCAGCAGCAGCAGCAGCAGCAGCAGCAGCGGGTTTAGGTGCAAGAGGAGCAGCAGGAGGAGGGGATACAGCCTCAATTGCTGCATCAATAATGAAGAAGGAGAAGTGTCTCTTCTTTCATTTATTACAAGAAGAGCGAAAGACAGCGTTACCTGCAGAGAGAATGCTGCTGACGTTGACTGTCTTCCCAGCTTTAACTCTTCTAAATGCTACCTTAACAGAATTAGATGTGCTCATACTCCCTGCTGCTGCTGCTGCTGCTGTTGCTGCTGCTGCTGCTGCGGGATCGGGGATCCCACTGAAGAGACCGCCGGCAGGGTCTGCATTGCAACGGCTGCAGCAGCTGCAGCAGCAGCCTGTCTTCGAGGGGACACTCACGAGACAGTCTGTCTTTTATGTTTATGAAGTCCCCCCCAGCAGAAAATCGTCTCTTTGGCTACGATTCGCTGTTCTAGAAGGCGCTCGATGGTCTACGCCTCTTCCTAAC
>OY986953.1:2321234-2326234 GCA_963920595.1 Eimeria praecox
GTCTCCGTATGCATGCATGCATTTCGCTGCTGCTGCTGGTGCTGCTGGTGCTGCTTCTGCTGCTGTGGGGTGCATCATACATGTTGCTGTTGGTTGTATCTGCAGGCTTCTTATTAGATAAAGAGAGAGACACCAAAACAGGAGGGGACAGCCCCGTCTACTTAGTGTTAGAATTAAATTTTTTGGGATTTGTTTGTATTTGTTTAGCTGTATTTAATTTTTATTTATTTTATTTATTTTATTTATTTTAAATTATTTGTCTCCTTTATTTATAATTTATAATTTGAGGAGACAGAAGATCTAGCAGGATGAAAAGCTACAGGCCTGTACCTATTCGACTCAAGAGACAGATAAGCAGCAGCAGCAGCGGCAGCAGCAGCAGCGGCAGCAGCAGCAGCAGCAGCCGCAGCAGCAGCGGCAGCAGCAGTAGCAGCAACGCGGTGTCTCTTCAGGATGTCTGCAGCTCTAAGGGCTCAGAGACAGTTTGTGTATGCTAGCCTTCTGCTGCTAAGGGGAGAACAACTATGCTGCTGCTGCTGCTGCTGCTGCTACTGCTGCTGCTGTTACTGCTGCTGCTGCTGCCGCTGCTGCTACTGCTGCTGCTGTTACTGCTGCTGCTGCTGCTGCATGCTTGCAGCAATTGCTGCAGCAGCACATACTCGTAGCTGTCTCAGACTCTCAGCGAAAAAGCATAAACAAAAGGAGACAGTATATAGAAGGAGACAGTACATATTTATATATTGTCTTAGACAGGCATAAGGAGACAGTATATAGAAGGAGACAGTGCATACTTATATATATATATATATATATATATATATATATATATATATATATATATATATATATATATATATATATATGAGTGCCTGTTTAGGGTCCCCTGAGGGCCCCTTCAGGCCCCCCCGCCCCCCCCGAGGGCCCCCTGAGGGCCCTCCGAGGGGATCTTGGGGGCCCCCTGAGGGCCCCTTGACGCCCTCCCCCCCCCCCCCAAGGGCCCCCGGAGGGCCCCCTGGGGGCCCGCTGAGGGGATGTTGGGGCCCCCCTGAGGGCCTCCTGGGGGCCCCCTGAGGGCCCTCATCTAACACTTAAGGAAACCTGCTGAGTGGGTTTATTAAGGAGACAGAGAATGCACAGGACTCGGGTGTCTCCGGAGTGGGGTGTCTCTGTCTCGCTGCTAGCTAGCAGCGAGACAGAGACAAAATGATAGAGACAGACAGACAGACAGGTAGATAGATAGACAGACAGATAGATAGATTAGTAGACAGACGGATAGATAGATAGATAGAGAGATAGATAGATAGATAGATAGACAGCTAGCTACCTAGCTAGCTAGCTAGATAGGTAGACAGATAGATAGATAGATAGGTAGATAGATAGACTAATAGATACATAGACAGACATACAGATAGACAGAGACAGAGAGACAGATAGAGACAGACAGAGAGACAGACAAAGACAGAGAGACAGACAGACAGAGAAGCAGCAGCAGCAGCAGCGGGATAATCCCCCCTTCGGCTGCAGGTCCTGGAGTCGTTCAGGCTATGGGGGGCACAAGGAGACAGTAGCTGAGGAGGAGACGGTATTATAAGCTGAGGAGACAGTGTTTGTAGGTGAGGAGACAGTGCTAGACACGAAGACAGCAGCTGTGTCTCCTGCTGTCTCCTTAGATCTATCAGGTTATTATAATATTAAAGAATAGCCTCTCAGCTGTATACATAGAAAGCGCATGCAGGGGCTATAAGCCTCCTGTTGCTGCTGTTGTTGTTGCTGCTGCTGCTGCTGCTGCTGCGGTGTATAGACAGCTTGTCTGACTAGCCAACACCCCTCTACCCCCCCCCCCCCACCCTCACCCCCCCCCCCACCCCCCCGCCCCACACATAAAAAATAGATTATTTGGTGTCTTTGTCTGCTAAGACAGAATGCTAGTGTCTCTTCATGTTCGGGTGTACGTACAGCTGCTGCTGCTGCTGCTGTCTTTTGGTGTTTACTTTGTAGGTGTTTAGTTTGTTGTTGTGTACAGCTAGCTAGAGATATAAATATGTTATATAGGACGATAGACAGCAGCTTTCTACCTCCAATATATATATAATATATATAATATTAAAAATAATATATTATATTATATAATTATATATATATATATATTATATATATATATAGAAAGAGAGAGAGAGGGAGCGAGGCACCGGGGGTTGCTAGTGTGTGTGTATGTGTGTGTATGCATGCAGGGGCCTTCCCCCTCTTCTTTATATTTATATTATTTAATTGTTTTTATTTTATATATTTTATTAATTATTTTTATATAAAGAAGAAAGAAGAGGGACCCCGGGGGGGTAGGGGGGAGGGGGGAGAGCCTCCTAGCAGCCTACTATTATTACTATTGCTGCTGCTGCTGCTGCTGCTGCTGCTGCTGCTGCTGCTGCTGCTGCTGCTGCTGCTGCTGCTGTCGCCCTGTCTCGGCAGTGGCCTATCAGCTGCTGCTGCGTAGTTCTGGTGTCTGTCTCTGCTGCTATGTTTATACAAATGTTAACACTTTGTTTTTTTTATTTATATTTATATTTATATTTATATTTAATTTAACGTTTCTCTTTTTATTATAGAGTCTGCTGTACAGTGAGGCGTGCTGCAGCAGCAGCAGCAGCAGCAGCTGCACAAGCAGCAGCAGCAGCAGCAGCAGCAGCAGCAGCAGCAGCAGCAGCAGCAGCAGCAGCAGCAGCAGCAGCAGCAGCAGCAAGCACCCCCGCCACACAATACGGTAGCAGCTTCTGCGTCTGCAGCAGCAGCAGCAGCAGCAGCAAGACTAGCTCTTTCTTCTGTCTGATATTATATAATGTAGATAGGATAGCTGCTGTCTTCTGTTTATATCTAAATTATTGTATCTTTATCTACTTCTCCTCTGTGTAGGGTGTTGCTGTTGCTGCTGTTGCTGCTATTACCGCTGCTGCTGCTGCTGCTGCTGCTGCTGCTGCTGCTGCTCTCCTCCGTCTTAACAGCCATTCATCCTTTTATCTTATCTATATTATATTTATTTCTTCTTCTTTTCAGTATATCTGCTGCTGCTGCTGCTGCTGCTGCTCTATCTATCTGCTGCTGTACGCATGCGCTGTACAGACACCGCCAACCCCCCCATACAGCTTTCTTCTCTTACTGAGCGCAGCTCTCTTCATATAATTTAATTATTTCGTATTTATTTTTATATTTTTATTTTATTGCAGCTGCATATACACCTGAATAGACAGATGCAGGCAATAACAACTCACGTTCTCGCTGCCGCCTGTGTAGCCCTACGCTACGCATAGGCAGCAGCAGCAGCAGCAACAGCAGCAGCAGCAGCGCAGCAGCAGCAGCAACAACAGCTGCAGCAGCAGAAATATCAGCAGCAGCTGCTGCTCTAAACGCAACAGAAGCAGCGGCAGGCAGGCAACAGCAGCAGCCGCAGCAGGGTCTACGGTAACACCAGCAGCAGCAGCAGCAGCAGCGGCTGCTGCTGCTGCGCTCATTCGTCTGTCTGTCTGTGTGTCTACACCTCTCTCTCTTCCTCTCTCTCTCCCTCTCCCCCCCTCTCCCCCCTCAAGTGTTTATAGTTTAATATATTTCTGTCTGTCTGCAGCAGCAGGTTGCAGCAGCAACAGCAGCAGCAACAGCAGCAGCAACAGCAGCAGCAGCAGCAGGATCATCCGCAGGATTGTTTGTTAGGTTTTTATTTTTCTTCTCCTTAGCAGCAGCAAGGGTCTGCTGTTTCTAGATTGCTAGCGAGCTGTTGCTGCTGCAGGAGCGAGCGTGATTTGGGGTGTATGTACAGCTCGCTTGACACAGCAGCAGCAACAGCAGCAGCAGCAGCAGCAGCAGCAGCTTGTTGCTGTTTCCTTCCGTATTTTCTTACGCTATTGCGGAGACAAGTATAAAAAATGAACCCGAGGACAGAGAGAAGGCGATATCTTTCTTCTATTAGGTGTATAGTAGGAGAAGCTCTATCTCTATCTCCTTGTCCTTATCTGCTGCTGCTGCTGCTGCTGCTGCTGCTGCTGCTGCTGCAGACCCCATCCTCAGTTTCGGCCTTAACGGATATATCTGGAGTGGTTGGGAAAACGCTGCTGCCGCAGCAGCAGCAGCAGCAGCAGCAGCTGCAGCAGATATTTAGATTGTCTGCCTCCTGGCCGTTGCAGCAGCAGCAGCAGCAACAGCAGAAGCAGCAGCAGCTGCTGCATCAGCAGCAGAAGTATCTATCTCCTGCATTCCTCTTCTCAGGAGATAGTTCGACGCAGCTAGGCCTTAGCTGCCGTCTTAACAGAAGTAGAGCAGACACACTAGAGTGTAGGAGTCTGCTGTCTACCAGGGGACACAGCCCCACAACAGCAGCAACAGCAGCAACAGCAGCAGCAGCAGCAGCAACAGCAACAGCAGCAACTGCTGCGGCTCAGTTTCATCCTCACATATTCCCTGCTGCTGCAGCAGCAACAAGAAGTACAACAGCAGCAGCAGCAGCAGCAGCAATGCAGCCGGTGAGTCCGCTCGAGACAGCAGCAGCAGCAGCAGCAGCAACAGCAGCAACAGCAGCAGCAGCAGCAGATATGGTAGAGCCAGGAAAGAGCAGCAACATCTGCAGCAATTACTGCAGCATGTGCTGCTGTTATCTGTTGCTGCTGTCTGCTGCTGCTGCTGCTGCTGCTGTCTGCTGCTGCTGTTGTGCGGTGTACAGACACCTGAGGCCCCCCCCTCTGCCCTCGCAGACTCAAAGACAACACAGAAAGAAGCAGAAACGTATGAACGGCCATGGATGTCTGATCCAGACCCCCTTGGGGCTTATGTTAAGTTCCTAGGGTTAGACACAAACCCTAAACCCTAGACCCTAAACCCTAGACCCTAAACCCTAAACCCTAGACCCTAGGTTTGTGTGTGTGGCGGAGTTTGTTGGGTTTGTTTGTCTTGTATATATCTGCTACTGTCTCCTTATTAGGTGTATATGTATCTGTATTGAACTGTCTCTGTCTCTTTCT
>OY986953.1:2333734-2336234 GCA_963920595.1 Eimeria praecox
GCTGCTGCTGCTGCTGCTGCTGCTCCAGCAGCATCAACAGATCTGCTGCTGCATGGAGTATCCCCCAAGCCACCTGCTGCTGCTGCTGCTCCTGCTGCTGCTCCTGCTGCTGAAGGAAGAGCTACAGCAGCAACACCAGCAACAGCACCAGCAACAGCAGCAGCAACAGCAGCAACAGCAGCAGCAACAGCAGCAGCAGCAGCACCGCTGCGACCTCCGCCTCTACGAGAGACAGTGTATGTACACCGCATTATCCCGAAGGCAGATGTGCTGCTGAGGGATGAGGGACTGCAGCAGTTGCTGCAGCATTTGCTGCTGCAGCTAGAAGCAACATACAGAGATCCGTATGTACACCCCACAAGCAGCAGCACGATAGTGCTGCAGCTGCTGCAGCGGGAGACAGCAGAGACACAAGCTGCTCTGCAGAAACATCTATACAAATGTTTACAAAGACTAAAAGCAGAAGAAGGAGACAGATTGCTGAGGCTCAATGTAGAGAAGATAGAGCTGCGTGTGCCTCGTGCTGCTGCTGCTGCTGCAGCAACAGCAGCAGAGACAGCAGCAGCAGAAACAGCAGCACAAACGTCTGCTGACGGACCTTCAACTTCATCTTCTTCAGCAGCAACAGCAGCAGGAGGAGCAGCAGCAGCAGGAACAGCAGCAGCAGCAGCAGCAGGACAGCAGCAGCTTGTTATCAGGGCCTCTAGCAGAGGAGGGTGTTGGCTAGACCCCGAGGAGGTGTCTCTTCCTGGTGGGGCTGAGGGGTATGATGATGAGTGTGATATGCATGCACCCGGAGCATCAGCAGCAGCAGCAGCAGCAGCAGCAGCACGTCTTAAACAGCAGCAGCAGCAGCAGCAGCAACACCCGTTAGCCCCAGAAGCATCAACAGCAGAGAGCTCAGCAGCACCGTCTCCTCTTTTATCTGAGTTGTTTACGCCTGAAGGTGTCTCCTTTCGTGAGGGCGAAACAGCAGCAGCAGCAGCAGCAACAACAACAAGCAGCAGCAGCAGCAGCAGCAGCAGCAGCAGCAGCAGCAGCAGCAGCAGTCATCGAAGCAGCAGCTGTACGAATGAACGGTTGCCGTTTTCGTGGGGACGAGGAGGGACAGCAGCAGCAGCAGCAGAAGCAGAGAGGACGGCACCATTAATAGAATTAAAAGGAGAAACAGAAGAAGGCTTAGCAGCCAAGCGAATCGCAGCAAGAAGAGCAGGAAGTACATATATTTATGATTTTTTAGGATTAATTAAAGAAGAACTAGAGCAACAATGGGAGCAAGTCAGGAGAGAAAGAGCAGAAGCAGGAGACAGTAGAAGCATTGTTGTACCCCAGAAAGTATTAGAGGTATGTCTAATTTAATATATTTAATTTAATTAATTAATTTAATTTAATTAATTTAGTTAATTTAATTAGTTATTTTAATTTAGGAGAGAAAGAGCAGAAGCAGGAGACAGTAGAAGTATTGTTGTACCCCAGAAAGTATTAGAGGTATGTCTAATTTAATATATTTAATTTAATTAATTAATTTAATTTAATTAATTTAGTTAATTTAATTAGTTATTTTAATTTAGGAGAGAAAGAGCAGAAGCAGGAGATAGTAGAAGTATTGTTGTACCCCAGAAAGTGTTAGAGGTATGTTTTATTTAATTTAATTAATTTAATTAATTTAATTAATTTAATTAATTTAATTAGTTTTGTTTTATTTAACTTAGTTTAATTTAATTTGATTTGATTTGATTTAGTTTAATTTGATTTGATTTAATTTAATTTAATTTAATTTGATTTAATTTGATTTGATTTAATTTAATTTAATTTAATTTAATTTAATTTAATTAGTTTTGTTTAGTTTTAGTTTTTATTTAAATTTGGTTTAGTTTGAGGTAGAGGAAGACGAACGTAGAGAAAGAAGGGAGACGTAGAAATAAAAATAAATAAATAAAATAAATAAAATAAATAAAATAAAATAAAATAAAATAAATAAATAAAATAAATAAAATAAATAAAATAAATAAAATAAATAAAATAAATAAAATAAATAAAGTAAATAAAATAAATAAACTAACTAAACTAACTAAACCAACTAAACTAACTAAACTAACTAAACTAAATAAAATAAATAAAATAAATAAATAAAATAAATAAAATAAATAATATATATATATTATTTATTTATTTATTTATTTATTTATATATTTATTTATATATCAGGCCCGCGAGTTTCATATGGGGGGAGACGGGAAGTTGCAGCTACATCGTCGATGGGAGATAGGAGATAATAAAGTGGGGGTAGTTAGTTTTTTGCTTCTTCTACGTACACCCGACTACCCTCAGGGTAGAGAGATAATATTAATTGGGAATGATATTACATTTAAAGGAGGGTCGTTCGGTGTGTTAGAACATGAGGTGTATAGACAGTCAAGTATATTTGCCAGACAACATAAAATACCGCGGGTTTATATTGCATCCAATAGTGGGGCTCGTATTGGTTTATATGAGAGAA
>OY986953.1:2346234-2348734 GCA_963920595.1 Eimeria praecox
TGTTGCTGCTGCTGCTCCTGCTGCTGCCGTTGCTGTTGTTGTTGTTGGTGCTGCTGCTGCTGCCAGGAGGAGAGCGTCTCTCTGAAACAGACCTGCTGCTTCTGCTGCTTCTGCTTCTGCTTCTGCTGCTGTTGCTTCTGCTGCTGTTGCTGCTGCTGCTGTTGCTGCTGCTGCTGCCAATCCAACCTCCAGACGACTTATGAGGAGAACGTTCTGCTGCTGCAGGGTCCTGCAGCAGCAGCAGCAGCAGCAGCAGCAGCAGCAGCAATGTAGCTACAGCAGCAGCAGCAGCAGCAGGAGCGTTGCAGCAGCAACCAAGCAACAGTAACACCGCAGCACTCTGACAGCTAACAAATATAGATATATATATAGAGATCTATCTATTTATCTATCTATCTATCTATCTATCTATCTATCTATCTATCTATCTATCTATCTATCTATCTATCTATCTATCTATCTATCTATCTATCTATCTATCTATCTATCTATCTATCTATCTATCTATCTATCTATCTATCTATCTATCTATCTATCTATCTATCTATCTATCTATCTATCTATCTATCTATCTATCTATCTATCTATCTATCTATCTATCTATCTATCTATCTATCTATCTATCTATCTATCTATCTATATACGTACATAGTTTTGTAGGTCTGCAGCAGCAGCAACTACAATAATATCTCCTTCCTTGACAGCTACTTCTTCTTGTAGTAATATTATTCCCTTAAACCAACACGATGTTGTATGTACACTCCGAGCTGCTGCTGCATCACTTGTTCTGCTGCTGGGGCAGATCTCCGTGCCTACTAATATACCCTGCAGCAGCAGCAGCAGCAACAGCAGCAGCAACAGCAGCAGCAACAGCAGCAGTAGCAGCAGCAACAGGAACAACAAATGCAAATGTGTGTTTGTAAATAAACTAACAGACAGAACAACAGCTGCCCCCCCACTATCTCCTGCTGCTGCTGCTGCTGTTGCTGCTGCTGCTGCTGCTGCTGTTGCTGCTGTTGCTGTTGCTGCTGCTGCTGTTGCTGCTGCTGTTGCTGCTGCTGCTGCTGCTTACAGGGGCTAATTCAACTTCATTTGTAACACACAGTCCAGCAAAGAGTCCGTCTCTCTCTACAATAAATCTGAGGTGTCTCTGCTGCTGCTGCTGCTGCTCCATTGGCTCCTCAAACAGCAGTTCTTCAAAGACAGGACGGACCCCGCCCCCACTACCTGCTGCTGCTGCTGCTGCTGCTGCTGCTGATGCTGCTGATGCTGCTGATGCTGCTGATGCTGCTACTGATGCTGCTGATGCTGATGTAGAGGTTGCTTCGGGTGCTGCTGGAGAGGCTGCTGCTGCTTCTGCTGCTGCTTCTGCTGCTGCTGCTGCTGCTGCAGCTGTAGTTGTATGAGTCTGTTTCTTCTCTTGTAAATTTAGTGTTGCTGCTGCTGCTGCTGCTGCTGTGTCTAATGCAGCACTTGCTGCTGCTGCTGCTGCTGCTTCTGCTGCTGCTGCCTCTGCTGTATCCCCTTGTATATCCTGCTGCTGCTGCTGCTGCTGCTGCTGCTGCTGCTGCTTCAGGGGTTGTTGGATTCTTTGGGCTTTGGGGTCTGAGTTGGGTCCCTGCAAGACATAAACAGCAGCAGCATTTGCTGCTAGCAGCAGCGGCTGCTGCAGCAAACCTACTGCCTGCAGTAGCCTTCTTCGAGGAGAGATTCTGCTGCGTTGTGTGTATGTATGATGAGCGAAAGGTAGCTGCTGCTGCTGAGGGAAGCAGCAAGGCCGCAGCAACGTTCTTGCTGCTAGAGGGATAGATGTGGGGAGCCGGGGTGTACGTACACCCTGCTGCAGCTGCAACAGCCGCAGCATTTGCTGTAGATGCAGCACTACATCTGCTGCTCCTTCGTTGCCAGCAAAGTCTCCTATTATCTCATGCAGCAGCAGCACATTACTTAAGTCTTCCTCCAATTCAGATCCTGCTGCTGCTGCTGCTGTTGCTGCTGCTGCTGCTGCTGCTGTTGCTGCTGCTGCTGCTGCTGCTGTTGCTGCTGTTGCTGCTGATGTTGCTGATGTTGCTGCTGGTGTTGCTAGTTCTGAAGGAGGAGAGTTTGTTTTGCTGCTGCTGCTGCTGCTGCTGCGGCTACGGGAGTTGTTGCGGTTAGTACTATTCCTCTTCTTCTGTTTCTGCTGCTGCTGCTGCTGTTCCTGCTGCTGCTGCTGCTGCTGTTGCTGCTGCTGCTGCTGTTGTTGTTGTATCTTTTTAATTTGTTTATGTTTATTCTTCGTAAGTAAACGCATAAACATAGAAGGAGACACATCTGTAGTGTACGCACTAACAACCTTGATAATATCTCCATATCCTAATGCCCTAATAAAACAGCAAGCACTGTTGCTGCTGCTTCTCTCTGCTTCAAATGCAAGGATGCGTCTTGCTCCTTCTCTTGCTGCATTGATAGATAATAAACCAAACGGACCTGTACCCACCTCTATTACTAGGGGGGCCCC
>OY986953.1:2391234-2393734 GCA_963920595.1 Eimeria praecox
TTCGCCGACGAGTTGGTGCTGCAGCTGCAGCAGCTGCTGCTGCTGCTGCAGCTGCTGCTGCAGCAAGCCAGAAGCCTGCTGTGAAGGAGGACCCTCAAGCTGCTGCGGTGAAGAGGGAACAGCAGCAGCAGCAGCAGCAACAGCAGCAGCAGCAGCAGCAGCAGCCTGGCAGTTCTTCGTCATCAGCTTTGATATCAGCGTCTCAGCCGAAGATCGAAGGCAGCATGAGCAGCAGCACGCAGACAGCAGCAGCAGCAGCAGCACCGCCACCAGCAGCAGCAGCAGCAGCAGCAGCAAGTGGGGGGAGTGCTGCATGTTTGATAAGCCTGCAGCTAGTAGAAGAAGTCCCCCTGCCCCCACCAGTGCAGCAGCGGAGGGGATCGGGATCGGGATCGGGATCGGGATCGATGGATGGCTGCGAGGTGTGTGGGAGAGACGATGATTGGAGTCGCTTGCTGCTGTGTGATGGGTGTGATAGTGCCTTTCATATCTACTGTCTCTCTCCTCCTCTTGCTGCTGTCCCTGAGGGGGAGTGGCACTGCAGCAGATGCAGCTTGCAGCAGCAGCAGCAGCAGCAGCAGCAGCAGCGGCAGACACGGCGGCAACGACAGCACCAAACACGACAGCAACGCAGACAGGGAAGACAGCGGAGACAGCAGCAAAATACCGCAGCAGAACCACGCAGACGACGCACCCGCACACGCAGCAGCAACAGCAGCAGCAGCAGCAGCAGCAGCAGGGTAGCAGCAGCAGCGGGGCCAGAGCCGAGAACAAGACCTAGGAAGAGGATTAAAAAGGCAGCGGAAGAAACTGTAGCAGCAGCAGCTGATGCTGCAGGTGCCGCCAGCAGCAGCAGCAGCAGCAGCAACAGCAGCAGCAGCAGCAGCAGCAGCAGCAGCAGCGCTTTTCCTGCTTTCGAAGCTTTTGCACACAACAGCGGCGCTGGGATTAGCGGGGGCCCAAGTCATCTGAGGGCAGGACGGAGGGACAGCAACAGCAGCGACAGCAGCAACAGCAGCAGCAGCAGCAGCAACAGCAGCAGCAATAACAGCAGCAGAAGAAGCAACAGGGTGCCCCTGCGGGTCGTGAGAGGGCGAGGCCCCCGGAGGAGGAGACGTAGTTCAACTAGTGCTGTTGAGAGCAGCTGCAGCGACGATTCCTCTGATCTACGGGACTTCATCGTTCACAGCAGCAGCAGCAGCAGCAGCAGCAGTGCTAGCAGCAGCAGCAGCAGCAGCAGCAGCAGTACAAGCAGCAGCGAGGACAGCAGCGAGAGCGATAGCTGTACTGAACTCTCCCCCCGAAGCAGTCCGCGAAGGAACTCCAGAACAGCCAATAGAAGCAGCAGCAGCAGCAGCAGCAGTAGCAGCAGCAGCAGCAGTAGCAGCAGCAGCAGCAGTAGCAGCAGCAGCAGCAGCAGCAGCCGTGATCGGAGCAGCAGCATTGCTGATGGCAGAAGAATTTTGGGTACCCCGATCGGGCCTCAGACAGCTCAGCAGCAGCAGCAGCAGCAACAGCAGCAGCAGCAGCAGCAGCAGCAGCGAGGACGGTCACAGGCTGTCTTTTCGGTAGGACTATCAACACGCGTTGCACTGGCAGCACCGAGCCCTGATGCTGCTGTCAGCGTACCGCAGCAGCAGCAGCAGCAGCAGCAGCAGCAGCAGGATCAGCAGCAGCAGCGACAGGTAAACCCACAGCAGCAGCAAAAGCCAGGAGCAGCAGCTCGAAGACACAACGGTGTGCAGGTGCTACTTCGTCGTTATTTCGTAACACCAACCAGCCGAAATGGCGCAGACAGGAGCAGCAGCTGCAGCAGCAGCAGCAGCAGCAGCAACAGGATAGCTTAGTAAGAGGGAGCTGGGGCCCCAGATGTGTACTCAGCCTATCGGGCAGCCCATGTTGAGGGGCCCCCGTGAGGTTTTTGAAGGGGGGCCCCCCAAATCTTTTAGGGAGGGGTTTGACTCTTTTCAGAGTTGAACAGCATACAAGTTTGTAACGCTTTTAAGCCTTGCCCTCTCACACACTCTGCTGCTGCTGCTGCTGCTGCTGCTGCTGCTGCTGCTGCTGCTGCTTGATTTGCTGCTGCTGCAGCTGTTGTGGGTGCTGGTGGTCGTGTTGCTGTGGTTGCTGCTGTTGCTGCTGCTGCTGCTGCTGCAGCTTGCTAGACTCTATCCTGCTTGTTATGAGGCCGCAGGCCCCCCAACCCCTTCCCTCCTAGGGTGTAGACAGAGACAGCGCATACGCCTGCAGCAGCTGCAGCGGCAGTGTCTAGAGTTGCTGCATTTAAGAGCAGCAGACAGCTTTGGTTCATAGGAGAAGATTTTTCTACAGAAGAAGATATAAACATAACAAAAATAAACGAAAAATTAATGTAAACAGTCCGAGATAGTATAGTGGCTAGTATTTCCGCCTGTCACGCGGAAGACCCGGGTTCAATTCCCGGTCTCGGAGGCCTTTTAAAATTTAATTATAATTTGTTTTTCTTGTCCTTCTATGAATT
>OY986953.1:2403734-2476234 GCA_963920595.1 Eimeria praecox
TGTTGCTGCTGCTGCTGGCAGCAGCAGCCTGCAGCAACTGCAGCAAGACCTGCAGCAGGATGCTATACAGCAAGACAGTATGCAGCAGCAGCTGCAGCAGCAAGAGACGGATAGTAGCGTGCAGACAGCAGAGAAAGACAGCAGCAAGAGCGAGGAGCTACAGAAAGCAGCAGCAGAACTAACTGCAGAGGTGCAGCTGCTGCGGCGCCAACGACAGAAGCTGCAGCAGCAGCTGGCAGCAGCAGAGGCAGATGCAGCACGAACAGCAGCATCACTTGCTGCTAGCGAACAGCAACGGGGGCTGCTAAGGGAGCAGCTGGAGGAGATGCAGCAGCAGCTGCAGGAGCTGCAGCAGGACCTCAACGCAAGCCGAGCAGCACAGAAAGCAGCAGAAGAAACACTGTCTACAACGCAGCAGCTGCTGCAGCAGCGATCGTCAGCAGCAGAGCTAGCGAAGGAGATGTGGCTGAAGGAAAGTGAAAGGGCATCCAAGCTTGCTGATGATCTAGACAGTGGGGTCTTGCTGCTGCTGCTGCTGCTGTTGCTGCTGCTGCTGTAGATGCTTCTGCAGCTATCCCATAGCTAGAATCGTAGGAGGACCTCAGCGACGCATCAACAAGTGCCGTTGCTGCTGCTGCTGTGAATTGGCGGCTTCATCTATTTCCCTCTATGCTGCTGTTGCTGCTGTTGCTGCTGCTGCTGTTGCTGCTGCTGCTGTTGTGCTGCTGTTTCAGTTGCTGAACGGACGATAGCGCTACATGAGGAGACAATCTTGAATGGCACTGCAGAGCAGCGGCGGCTGCAGCAAGAGCTGCAGGGGCTGCAGCGGCTCTTGTTTACTACGCCTGCTGTTGTGCAAGCTGCTGCTGCTGCTGCTGCTGCAGCACCAGCAGCAGCGGGAAGCAACAGAGGCGATGAACGAAACAAGCATCAAGCAGCAGCAGCAGCAGCAGCAGCAGCAGGGGACAGGTCGCTGTCTCCGGGACGCTGCAGCACCGCAAGCTCGCTGCCTGTTGGGTTAGGAGGCGAAGTGCTTCGAGGAGGCCGCAGCAGTGGAAAGCTGCTGCAGCGACAGCAGCAGCAGCAGCAACAGCTGCAACAGCAGCAGCAGCAGCAGCAGCAGCAACGGATGATAGACAACCTCTGCAGCAATAGCGCATGCGTTGAATCTGTGACAGACACAATTGATGAGCCGCTTGCTTCAGGAGAGGCTCCAGTCTGGCAGTTGGCTGTAGGTCTATTTGCTGCTGCTGCTGCTGTTGTTGCTGTTGCTGTTGCTGCTGCTGCTGCTGCTGTTGTTCTTGCTGCTGCTGTTGCTGCTGCTCCTGCTGCAGCACGATAGGTTGTGAAGAGCAAGAGGTGTGGGGCCCTGCTGTCGTTCTTGCTGTTGTGCTGCAGCAACGCGGGTTGAAGGGGGGATCGTCTGAATTGGCGGGAGGAGGAGCAGCAGCAGCAGCAGCAGCAGCAACAGCAGCAGCAGCAGCAGAAGACGAGTCTGTTTGTCCTATGCCTCACGTTGCTGCTGCCAGATGCATGGATACGGGCTTCCTGCCGTTGCTGCTCACTGACAGCGGTGTATTGCTGGAAGACGAAACCTTACAGGTGCTGCTGCTGCTGCTGCTGTCATTGCTGCTGCTGCTGCTGTCATTGCTGCTGCTGCTGCTGTCATTGCTGCTGCTGCTGCTGCTGTCATTGCTGCTGCTGCTGCTGCTGTCATTGCTGCTGCTGCTGTTGTTGTGCGTGTATTGCTTGTGTATGGATTGATGGTCCTACAGCATGCTGCGATGATGCAGCAGCAGGCAGCTGTTTCGGCGGTTGATTTGGCTGCTGCTGCTGCTGCTGCTGTCATTGCTGCTGCTGCTGCTGCTGCAATTGCTGCTGCTTCTGTGTGCTGTTTGGGTGTATCTTTAGATTGGTGTTCAGAAGGCGATGAAGGGATTGACGGGCCGTATCAGCATTTACTTTGGAAACAAGAGAAGCAGCATGCTGCAGCAGTTTTGCTGCGAGTTGCTGCTGCCTCGTGAGGGGGGTCTGCTGCTGGAGCCTGAAGATCTGCAGCAGCAGCTGCAGCATATCAGGGGAAGGGAGCAGGTGGCTCATGTGCGTACAGCTGCAGCTGCTTCGGTTGCAGGCTTATGATGATGCTGCTGTTGCTGCTGCTGCTGCTGCTGCTGCTGTTCTTGCTGCTGCTTCTGTTGCAAGGACGATGCGGGTGCTGAGGTGCCGCTAGTTGCTGCTGCAGTTGCGTTCGGGGTCGTGCTGCAGCTGCGTTTGCTGTTGCTGCTGCAGGCAATTGCTGCTGTTGCTGCTACTGTTGCTGCTGCTGCTGCTGCTGGTGTGTGTTTGTTGCTGCTGCGGGCAATTGCTGCTGCTGCTGCTGCTGCTGCTGTGTGTTTGTTGCTGCAGCATTTGCTGCTGCAGTGTGTTGCTCCCTTCGAGTATTGCCCCGTGATGCGCGTCTCCTTTTTGTAAGCCCTTGAATCTGCTGTAGTGTACATGCATGCTGTCTCTTTACCTAAACCCTAAACCCTAAACCCTAAACCCTAAACCCTCAGGGATTGCAGACACAGTCAGCTGCAGCAGATGTGGCGCCTTACTATTTCTTTATTTGTTTGTTTGATTTTATATGTTTATTTTTTTTATTCTTTTTATGGTTTTCTGTTATATATATTTCTTTGTTTTTATTTATTATGCTTGTTTGTTTGTTTTGTGGTTTGTTGCTTCTTTGCTTTGTTTGTTTGTTTGTTTGTTTGTTTGTTTGTTTGTTTGTTTGTTTGTTTGTTTGTGCGATTCTTTCTTTTTATTTGTATATATATATATATATATATATATATATATATATATATATACAGTTTTTCGCTGCTTTTGTTTTGTTTCTGTTTATTTGTTTCCTCCTTAGTTTGTTTTTTTCTTTCGTTTTATTTGTTAGTCTCATTTTTTCTTTATCGGATTTGTTAGTTTCTTTTGTTTGATTTGTTTGTGTATTGTGTTTGTGTTATATGTGTGTTGTTGTATTGTATTTGTTTATTCTGTATTATTATATTTGTTTATTGTATTATCTTTATTTATTTTTTTAATTGTATGTATTTGTTTTATTGTATATATTCGTTTTATTATATTTGTTTGTGTTTATATATTTGTTTGTTTGTATCTTAGAATGCCAGATGCTACACCCTGGAGAAGGGAGTTGTGCTTACCTCTGTCTCTCTCTTCTTTCCTGGAGGGCCAACAAATGCATGCAGAAGAATTCTTTGAACTTTGGTGCCGCCAGAATTTTGTTTTGAATGAAAGTAAGAAGAAAAAAAAAGAGAAAAAAGCCCCAAAATTGGCCTCCATAGGCATGCATGCATGCATGCATGCATGCAGCCCCAAACTCATGCATGCATGCATGCATGCATGCAGGCAGGCATGCAGGCTTGCTTGCTTATCTTTTGTGTTTGTATTTTTGTTTGTCGTGTCTGTCTCTGTTATGTGTTGGTGGGGTTGCTGTGTTTTCTGTATGATAGGAGTATGTTTCTTCTTTTTCTTATCTTTGTTTTGTTTGTATATCTCTGTTTATAATTTGTTTATATTATCTTTGTTTATTATCTCATTATTTATCGTGTATGCTACGTCTCTCTCTTTGTCTCTGTCTCTGTCTCCTTTTATGTCTCTTTATTCTTAGCTGCATGCATCCTAAACCTGCATACGCAGCTGCAAGCTTCGATGTTGGTGTTAGTTCGCCGTCTCCAACTCGTAAGCCTGCTGCTGCTGCTGCTCGTGTTGTTGCTGCTGCTTCTGCTGCTGCTGCTTGTCTTGCTGATGCTGCTCGTCTTGCTGCTGCTCGTGCTGCTGTTCGTGTTGCTGCTGCTGCTCGTGTTGCCGCTTATGCTGCTGCTTGTCTTGTTGCTGCTGCTCGTCTTGCTGCTGCTGCTGCTGCGGCCTGTCCCTTTTGCAGCTGCTGCAGCCGCTGCAGATCAGGGAAGGCTTCCTGCCTTCGGTATCATCACACAGAGCTGCTTTGCTGCTGCTGCTGCTGCTGCTGCTGCTGCTGCTGCTGCTGCTGCTGTTTGTGCTGCTCAGGGTGGAGCTCTCGCGTTGTGCGCTGCAGCAGGTGAAGGCCACGCACAGACGCTGGCGGTGGCTGGCAGCATGCAGCGCCCTCCAGGACAAGGCATGCAGCAACAGCAGCAGCAGCAACAGCAGCAGCAGCAACAACAGCAGCAAGAGAAGCAACAGCAATCTTCGGAGCGGCTAGTTGTATTGGCTCGGTGCGTCTTCTATGGCATTTGGCGATGGGGCTTTCTTTGCTTTGAAGCCGATTGCATGCATGCAATCTTCTGCATGCACTTACTACCTGTTCCTAGATGCTGATAGCAACTGTTCCTGTTGTTGCTGCTGCTGCTGCTGTTGCTGCTGCTGCTGCTGTTGCTGCTGCTGTTGCTCAGGTTGGAGCTGGGATCGGGCCTGCATCAAGGCCGGGGGCGTCTGGTGGTGAGGGCGAACGACAGCGTGCTAAGCGCGGCTGTACGATCTGAGCTGTATGCGCAGCTTTCGAGGGCCCCCCTTGCCTCTTGAGGTGTACGTACACCCCAACTGCATGCGGGAGCACAGGTGTGGGGAAGCCCTATCAATCCCAATAAATATATCTTCGTTGCAGTGCTGCTGCAACCGCATGCAGCAGGTGCAAATAAACATGTATAGCAGCAGCAGCAGCAGCAGCAGCAGCAGGTATAGCTGCTGCTGCTGCTGCCTTTTTTCTTTTGTCTTGCAGCAGCAACAACTAGTGCTGCTGCAGTATTGTGCTGCAGTGCCTTGGGGCCCGTTATTCTCTCTATACAGGGGGGGCTGGTCGCAGCAGGTTTTTTATGTTTCGATTGCTGCTGCATGCATGCATGCATGCATGCATGCAGCAGCACGCAACTGCATGCAGCTGCAGCGTATAACTTAATAATGCGAGCGCATGCAAATATATATATAAAATGTATATATATATATATATATATATATATATATATATATATATATATATATATATATATATATATATATATATATATATATATATATATATATATATATATATATATGTACTAAGAGGCGTTAATTAGCTAACTTCGTATACGTAGAATTGCAGCTATCAGATTTTCTAGAGTGCTAGTAGAAGATAATTTTCTGCGTTTATTATATGCTGGCCGGTTTGAAGGCCCTGTCTGTAGTTAAGCCCAGGTGTCTCCACACCCCTTGAGGTGTATGTACACCCCGAGCTGTAGGCAACATGAAGCTGTTATAAACATTGCTCAACGTGCATGCATAGCACTCTAAGCTGCAGCACGCCCACAGCAGCACATTCACCCCAAACAGCATATACACCTCAAGCTGCAGATACACACCGCGAGCTGTACGTACAGCATCTATACAGCTAGACAAATACGAAATGAGTTTTTGTGTCTACAGCGTATAAAGGGCGAAAGGTTTGTGCTTGAAGCTCAGCTAAATACAGAGAAGATCGACTGACAAGAGAAGAAGCTTTCGCTGCAGTATTGCAGCAGCAGCAGCAGCAGCAGCTCCTGCTGCTGTTGCTGCTGCAGCAGCTGCTGCTGCTGGTGTTGCTGCAGCAGCTGCTGCTGCAGCTGTTGGATGGCTGTATGCCAGCGTATGCGGCTCCGAAACAACAATGTGTGTTTATTTTTTGTTTTTTTCTAATTAAAACAATTAAATTAATTAAAAACAATTAATAAAACCCCCTAAGCTTCACCCTCTCAACCTGCAGCCGACTGACTATGCGCCTCAGACCTCCAACATATCGCGAGCGCTGCACGCATCTTAGCAGCATTTTATTACAAAGAACGAATCTACCAACATTATTTTATAAATATAATAGACTCATTACATTCAATAAAATAAATATATTAACGGAACTGGGGCTTCACACAACCCTCAGTGCTGCTGTCCGAGCCCGTGGGGCCCCTCAAGCTGCTGTTGCGCAGCTTGGGGGGATCTACACACCCTGCAGCAGCAGCAGCAGCAGCAGCAGCAGCAGCAACAGCAACAGCAGCAGCTGCAGCAGCAACACCTTCAGCAGAAGGAGCCTCAGCACGCAGGCAGCTGAGGGTCTCCCTGAGGTAACCCCCGCTATCATTGGATCTAAGCTCGTGCGGGATCCTTACGAGCAGCTGCCTGTACCCCTCCCCACCCCCGACACCAGCAGCAGCAGCAGCAGCAGCAAAGAGAGCAGCAGCAGCAAAGAGAGCAGCAGCAGCAGCAGCAGCAGCAGTGTTTGTGGAGGCCCTGAGCGATATGTGTGTGTGAAGGATCCTAGTACAGGGGAGACAATAGGGTGTACACCGAATTTAGGTGTTGCTTGGGTGCATGCAGCGATTAGTGCTGCAGCAGCAGCACAACCATCATGGGGGAGTAGCTCTGTGTTGCTACGTAGCAATTTATTGCTGAATTGGTATAGTCTAATAGAAGAAAGAAAGGAGGAACTGGCGCAGCTTATAACGATGGAGTCAGGTAAACCTATATCTGAGAGTCGGCAAGAAGTTTTATATGCTGCATCATATATTCGTTGGAGTGCGGAAGAAGCCCGTCGTCTTAATGGCATTGTTATCCCCGCAGCAGACAGCAACAACATCAGCAGCAAGTTACAATATACATTAAGAGAGCCATTAGGTGTATGTGCGTTGATAACACCATTTAACTTCCCTATGGCGATGGCTGCACGTAAAGCTGCAGCTGCTATTGCTGCAGGGAATGCATGCATATTAAGGCCGTCAGAAGAAGCCCCTCTATCAGCTCTGGCGTTAGCAGCAGCAGCAAGAGAGGCACATATCCCTCCAGGGTTGTTTAATGTTGTTCCTTCGTGTAGAGGAGGTGCTGCAGGGTTTGCTGCTACTGTTGCAGCAGATGAATCTGTAGCTTTGTTATCTTTTACGGGTTCGACAGCTGTGGGGCGTCAGCTGTACAGACAGTGTGCAGCGACCACCAAACGATTGCTCCTAGAAATGGGAGGTAATGCCCCTTTTGTTGTTTTTGAAGATGCAGATATACAAGAAGCAGTCTTAGGATTGCTGGCAGCGAAGCTCCGCTGCTCAGGTCAAGCCTGTGTCAGTGCCAATCGGGTGTACGTACACCGCAGCGTCTTTGATAAATTCGCACGTCTCGCTACTCGTCTATTTAAACAACAAACTGTTGGCTGTGGCAGACAACATGGCGTATCTGTAGGGCCCCTCATCAATCCTGCAGCTGTAGAACGTGCTCACAGCCTCGTGACAGATGCATGCAATCATGGAGCCAAGATGCTCCTCGGCAGCAGCAGCAACAGCAGCAGCAACAGCAGCAGCAGCAGCAACAACAACAGCAACAGCAGCAGCAAGATCGGGGGCTATTTCTTTCCAGTGACAGTGTTAGATTGTCGGGGAATAGACGCAGGTGCTCGTGTGTGTAGAGAAGAGTTATTTTCTCCCATTGTATGTTTATATGAATTTGAAGAGGAGACAGAAGCAATAAGGCTGTGCAATTCTACTGATGCGGGGTTAGCTGCTTATTTTTATACAAAAGATTTAAGTAGAGCCCTGCGCTTTGCACAATGTCTTAAGGTAGGAATGATAGGAATCAATACAGGTATTATATCTTCCTGCGAAATCCCCTTTGGGGGTTGTAAGGGCTCAGGATTTGGTAGAGAAGGATCTGTCTTTTGTCTTGATGACTACACCAATACAAAAGTTGTAGCCATCAAACATTAATAAACCCTAAACCCTAAACCCTAAACCCTAAACCCTAAACCCTAAAGCCTAAAGAAAAAGGCATGCTTACATCCAAACAATCCAAATAAGACACCGCACACAAGACCAAGCACCAACCATCGAAACCCTGTCAAAGCTAATGCTGTTGCTGCTGCTGCTGCTGCTGCTGTTGGTATTTTGCATGCATATAAGGGATGCATACAACTATATATATATATATATATATATATATATATATATATATATATATATATATATATATATATATATATATATATATATATATATGTATATATATATATATATATATATATATATATATATACGCAAATATATTTGTATCAGTCGCACGCGTTTGTATTATTGACAAACTGTCGGAAGATGCGTTCCCATGGCTTGTTTATGGTGTATT
Organism: Eimeria praecox; assembly: GCA_963920595.1. Classification (NCBI taxonomy): domain Eukaryota; phylum Apicomplexa; class Conoidasida; order Eucoccidiorida; family Eimeriidae; genus Eimeria; species Eimeria praecox. Next base: position 2,411,874 of record OY986953.1, read on the forward strand.
CGTCTTTGTACCTTCAACGTATTCGTCTCTTTCTCTCTGTTTCTGTCTCTCTTATCCTGCTGTCTCCGAGACTGCCCCCATAGGCTTGGGGGTCGCTATTTGTTTTTATATTTTTAGTCTTTTCCCCTGAGGGCGCCGCTGAGCTCAACAGAAAGCCCAGCAAGTCTCACTTGTCTCTTGTGCGAGCAGCGTAGCTAAGCCTTTATATGGCTTCAGCAGCAGCTGCATCTAGCGCTATCGAACACTAACAGTGTGTTGATTCTGAAGACGTGCGTGAGGCCTTTGCGGTTGATGAGCCTTTGTAGGGGGAACGCATCTTTAGGCGCATTCACTGTTACTCTAGGGGCAGCCTTCATAGGAAGCAAATACCAGTTAGGGGTATCCAGCTTGGGGTGTAGGTTGTAGATGGATGGGCGCATACCTAATAATATAGTATGCAGTTTAGGGTGTAAGGTAGAGAGAGAGTGCTGGTGGAGTCCTGAAGGACAGTAAGGACGAATAATAACGCTGTGTTGCTGTTTCAGAAAACACACAAAGGGGGATGGTATATCCCTTCTCTTGCTTCTGCAGACGGAGCAGGCAGGCAGGAAAGGAACCCACCGCAAAACAGCAGAAACAGGTATAGAGGGTTGAAGCGGGCCCTCCGTAGCTCATAAAAGACAAGCAGGGGGGCTAAAGAGCCTACCCTCAGGTGTTCTTCTTCTTCACTTACAGTGGATGGGCCTGGTGTAGGTGCAGAGTATATGCTTGCATCAAGCGCATGCATGCAGCAACAATATGAACTGGGTCTTCAATAAGTTTACCTGCGCTCTCTGCCATTCCATGGATACACACACCGTCTCGAAGGCTTAGCCTGACCGAGGAGAAAACTGCCTACAACAGCCGCTCGTTTCATTCTGTTGTTGTTATGAAATTTACAAGGGTTGCTCTGGATTGTAGAAAGGTCGAAAAGGGAATGCGACGGTCCTATAGCTCAGTTGGTTAGAGCATTCGGCTAATAACCGAAAGGTCGCCGGTTCGAGACCGGTTGGGACCACTTTGTGGACGTGCGTGATAACAAAATAGTCCTCCAGCTTTTTTGTTAGTATGTCAGGAGTATGTGCACTGTAATGTATGTTGACAGAAGTGATGTCTGCCTTTGATTAAGAAGAACAAGCAATAGAAGCGAAGGGTCCCGGGTTCGATCCCCAGCTGCGGAATTTGCTGAATACTTCGTTTGTTTGCATGCAGCGCATAACGTTTCCACGTTTGCATTTCATTTCAAAGCTTTAATAGAATTTCCTTTCTGTATTTCGTTCGCGCCTCAAAGACTCAACCTACCTGCAAAGCTGCAAGGGAACCTAACTGCAAATTTGAAAGGGAACGCCTTAGCAGCAGAGCAGCATCGCTTCGGCTGCGACAGCGATCAGATTTGCCTGTGCTGCACCACCTTGACGTAGCTTCAGACATGAGATCCACTTTGCAGCCTAGAGCAAATAAAACTGACAAATCCTTAGCATTAAGAAAATGCAGAAAGCCATAGGGTTAACTCGGGGCGGAACTGCAGCTGCAGCTGCCATGTCTTCTATCCCCATCATTGGGCTGTTCACTGCGCAGTGGCCATGTCATTCTCCCGGTTGTTTTGCTGATTTTCCCTGGCTGATTCATGCCGTAGGTGATTAAGGGGAACGAGCGCATGCAGGTGCCTAGAAACACTGAGAGAGTACATCCATCAGCGTCCCTAAGAGCCCTTCCATCTTCTACGCTAAGCCTAGTGGAATCAGAACCTTAGGAGGCAAGGAGATATGTAAGTCCAATGCAGTGCCGATTCAGTTCCCTAACAACAACGGAGATATTCATGCACTCTCCCTTAGCAGCCCCACAAAAATTGCATAACTTGCATACCTTGGCATAACTTGGAAAGCTCGATCCAATCAGCGCCCTAGTAACGGAATCAGTACGCATAGTTGAGCAAATAGTACTCTGCTGCATTCAATAAAGAGGAGCATGCAACGGGCTGGCCACTCCCTGGATGTTTGTACAGTGCATCGATCGAATCGAGCCCACTCTCAGCACAGTACCAAGTTTGGTTCCCAGATAAAGGTGGCATTTGCATTTTGAAGAGGGAATCGAGCAGCAAACAGACCGAACTGTTGAGAACCAGGCATAATTCAACTCTCAACTGGAGCGTTTGGCGACGATCCGGTGCTGGTTGCGCACGTGCGTTGAACTCAATCTCCCTGAGAAAACTAAAATGGAAGCGCGGTTCCCAGTGCCCCCACACAAGGGAATACTAGGTTACTTGTAGGTTCCAGCAGCCTTTTATTCGTGGGGCGCCTCTGTTGCTTTTGCACACTTCCCAATACACAAACACCCAACGACGGCAGGCACAAGAGTGCACTCCACACCGCACCGAAGTCGCAAAGTACAAATGTGTTCCCTTTTGCTTCCTGGATGCTCCTGCCGATTTTCGGATACAGGTCAACCAGGTTCCGATCAATGGTTATACAGAAGGACGGCGTGTTTGTGTCTAGCCAGAATGTCCAAGCGCATTTGCAGGAACTGCAGCGTGCTTTGCTAGCTACTGTTGTCTGAAAAGCAGTGGCCTGCAGATGCTCCAAAGTGTTCCTTTCCAGTATATGCAGGTAGGTCCTTTTTCATCTCTCTGCAGCAGCAGTCTAACCGGATCCTGCGAAGATAAAGCTCGTTAAGAGGCCGCCACTCCCCTACTCATTCCGTGCACATGTTCAGAAACTGTTGAGTCCCGCTTTGCTCTATGATAGCTTCTTTTGTGTATCAGCTCGCATCGCCTGCCGTCGTACTGGTCTATGCATGAAAAAAAAGCAACAAATTTCGGCAGAGACCAAAGAAAAGATACAACAACCCTCGAAAGGAACACCTGGTATCGTCTCCAGTTCTCTCACGCTACCTACTTTTAGCTAGCTTCTCCCGCTACAAACTGACGCCAATGACCCAAATGGTTGGGGGAAAGCCTTGCCTTCTGATTAAAGGCCACTAAGCAAGAAGGCTGAAGCTCTCCACTGCTCAAGAGAAAGTCTGAATGTAACACACCTGTAATGCACGCGCACTACGAGGGAACATGTGGTCTAGTTCCACAAAAGGGAACAATTAGAATATATATATATATATATATATATATATATATATATATATATATATATATATATATATATATATATATATATATATATATATATATATATATATATATATATATATATATATATATATATATATATATATATAAACTTACAATGGTACACGTCAGATAGAAAAGAAGCCAAGATAAGTTTAAAGTGCTCGCCCCCATAGACGAGGCGCAGAACTGCTCGTCAGGCCCGTGCGGAGGGTCTCGCTCCGACCCTCGGCGGGCTGAGCCAGCCAGTTCTATTTTCCCTTTAATAATATGAACTTCGCTATGTTTTCGAAGTTATTAATTGATTACACTGCGCATTTGGGGATTGTGTGCACATAACAGATAATATTCCCTCTGTGTGCTCCTACTGCTTGCTTACTGGGCATGCGTTGTAACAGCCGAGCCAGCTGTTCACTCCTACACCCGTAAGTACCTGTACACGATGCAGTTATTACTCAAGCCTGCACAGCGAATATGTAGGATTTACAGTTAGCTGACTGACTTCGCTTTGCACGAGCTCTCACACAGTAAAAAAGAAAACCCCGCCACAGTGCACGCACGAACCCCCGCTATCTTCTGCCCGCTCTTAGAATTCCCAGGTTTCGATTGTGGCACATATCGGTTGAATGAGGAATTTAACGAAGACATCCTTCTAAAATAGCGGCTTTTCACAATTTTCTTCCAATACGGCTGCCTCTTCGGGAATTGCCGCTTTCACGAGCTCGTCGAGCTCTTTAGAGAAATCCCTAATGCACTCTTCACCCAACGCAGCATTCAAGAGACGCGCGATGGGTTCTCCTGTCCTCTCACAGTAAGCCTGAAGCCAGGGCAAAGGCATAGTGTGCAGTGTGCCCTCATCCGTGTTCAGAAGCTCTTCGCTGTCTCTCTACACTGTGTAGTTTGCTTGTGTGCGTTTTGCACTGTGTTGCTCCCTTATAATGCAGCTTGCTGTTGCCTCTACATGAATGCTGAGCAGTTCTCCCCACGGGCAGTAAGGAACACGCCTGACTCGCTTCCCGTCAAAGTGCTCGACAGCACGTGCGTAGCATTGCATACAACTCATTAGTAACTAATACGACTGAGCTCTGTACAGAACTATGTCAAATATGCAATTCAGCTTTACGCGCACCTTACCTGTACATGCATACATTCAACTATAGTTGAAGCAATATGTTCAGCTCACCTTCACGACAGCAGGCAAAATCCTGTCGGGTGGCAGAAGAAATGCCCTCGACACGTCAACTGAACGGCTTCGAATGTCCCGCCACGCCAATACAGCTCGCTGAAGCAGAAGGAAGACATGCCCACAAAGATATGCGCTCTACTTTTGCTACATGCTGCTATTAATGCTATTCACCTGATTACCTGCGGTGCACCGCATGACCGTCAAAATGAGTTTCCCCTGCATATTCATTTACACTCGAAATATTTAACTAGTTCAATTTCGGGATAGAGATGGATCGTACACGGTTCTGCTCCCCTTCACACTGTTCCGATGAACGAATCAACAGCCAACAACCACGGTGGATCTCTGTCAACATGAAGCAGCTTTCGAAAGTTAAAGACTTAGGGACAGCTTTCGAAAGTTAAAGACTTAGGGGCTAGAGACTCTACTGGGGGGTTCAGGGCTAAACGCTTAGAGTTTGGGGCTTCGAGCATAAGATTCAGATTCTGCAGCTGAGGACCGATGCTAGTGGCGCATTGTGCCTTCACTGTATAAAGGCTATTCGTCTCTGCCTTTGCTCATCTTTGGTTGTCTCCTGCTGTCTTCTTTTTCGCATGCTTCTAAAAGTGCATGTTCAGTTAGACACATTTGCACCACATTTGCATCTGTGTATGTTGTTCTCAATTCCTAACTCCGGGCTTCTTTAGCTGGTGTATGCGCATACGGGTTTGTCTTGTGAGCACGTGTGTACTCCTCTATGCCTGTCTATGCTTGTCCGTATAGCTCTCTAAATATTCCGCCCTGCACCTCTACATGAGTATCTGCCTTTGCTGTTTTGTGAACATCCATATTCGTGCGAATGCCTGCCTGTTTTCGAATGTCTCCCGCCTTCGGTCTAACTTTGCCGGCCTCCCTGCACATGCCGTGAGTACATGCGGCTCTCTATATCGCTCCCCCTATATCTACTCTATGCTTAGTTAGTTCTATCCTTGTCCTAATATAAATGCCCAATGCTTTTTTTTAAAGAGCATGTAAGTGTTTGCATATTCCTCTATGCATTCACATACTGCATTTGACTGAGTTTACCAGGAAGGATATTCGGTGATCCCCGTATGTCCACGAAGCTCTTCGTGCATAAGATCGGACGTCCCTTTCTAAGTTATATGCAGAGAAGGCAAACGGCCTGGCCAACATCTGTTTCACTTGTTTGTCCAGCTCCTGACATTTCCATTTCTGCATGCCCCAAGCACCGTCCACAGATCGAGCCGATCGAGCTTTGTTTTGAACACAGGATACTGTATTTTGCTTAGCATATGGATACTCATCGCTTGTGCATGCATTATACCATATCCGCGTACAGCATGGATACATCACGGGTCATACATCCTTTTCACTAAAGCAGATGCACCACGAGCCAACGGACATCACAAACATGCGAAAAGATAGGTAAGCAACGAATTAGCCACCAAGCAGATAGAAAGTGAAACGTTGGGACAGGAAAATCTTCAAAATGAAGGGGGCGCAGCAGCAGCAGATGGCCTCAGCCACTGAACTCCGTGCAGCTCCACTGATGTGAGCCAAAAAGGAAGCAAATCATGCATGGCCACAGTGAAGCAAAGGCAATGGATGCATAGACAACCACAACAACAAAATGCCTCTAAACCCTCAGACCACAATTCTATTTCTATGATGAATGACAAATGCGTTGTTGATGTACTTGGCTCCTGCACGCAAACAAGGAGGTAGAGCCCACCAATACGAACGCACGCACGGAAGCGCAGAAGATGATTAGTGAAGAACAGAGAGACGCAGACACGAAGAGCAGAATGCGCGTGGGGACACATACATGCATGCACGCCCACTGAGGTTCCTGGTTATGCAAGCATACACCAAAAGCCTACATGGAGAATGAATGCGCCACAACGAAGACGCAAGGAGGCAAATAGCAACGGGTGAATAGGAAAATAACCAAGCAGATACACGGCGTGCACAGAAAGATAAATACAGGCAGAGGGAGGCACACTGGCAGGCAGAATCATAAAGATAGATGTTGGCTCCCAAAAGGACGCAAACACGGGCAATAAAGCAGATTTGGCGGGCAGGGTTACAATCGAACAACGAGCTAAGAGGAGAAATGACAAATGAACAAACCGACAGACAGGGAAGACCCCCTCAAAAGAAAAAAAAACGTGGCGGGGGGACTGGTGCTTGGTGTAACGGCGAGCGCCAGTGCAACAAAGAGAGTTGATCGCACAAGTTACCCCTCATGCAGTGGCTACAACTAAAAGGAACTGACCCTGAACCGCATCTCTATGCTAGCTTCAGGCCTCTGTGCATTTTGCACTCACTTTGAGAGTTTCCGGGCGTAGCGATAGTACAGAGTCAGCAAGTAACGAACGTCGCCCACCACGTAGGCCTTCATCCTCTCCGTCAGGGGCCTGAGGGCACGTAGCCACGCTAGCCTACTGATCACGCACCCTGAATCATACCGCCGGCATTTTGAAGTCGAAACCCCAAATTCAGAAAACAGACTACTAGCATTACGCCAAGCACGCGGTCACCCCAACGGAAAGCCCTAATTTCCTTAACGTCGACCATCAACCATTGCCCAAAAAGCCGCCCCACGCTACACTCCAAGCCCTAGTCTCAAAATGCTACGCTTGAGCCTTTGACAATCAGCAGCCGCACGTAAGCGCTACCGCCGTAGGTTCTTATCCTTAACCCGAAACAGTGTGCCCCATGGAATAAAACCTGCGGGTGAGGAAGAAAGCTGAGGCGCTTACACGCTCCTAAAAGCTACACTTTACTGCATGCTGCTTACCTTCTACTCCAGTCGCATGTGGTCATTTCTACATCTTTGGCCACACCGAATTCCCTCCAAAGAATATTTCGCAGCGAAATGCCCCCCGGGATGTTGAGAACTTGGGCGGCCTTCCCTGTGTCGAATGCATTGACGATGAAAATGTTGAAGTCACGCTGACATACACAGAAACGAGACCCTCATGCGCCTATGACGGCTTCACATATTCCAGCTACCTCCGAGCACGGACGCATGTGCTGGTGTGGGGGCAGAACAAATGCCGCGCATGAACGGTACGGGGTTTCAAGTATGGTCCGTCTTAACGTTGGTGGTGCTCTTTCGAGCTGCCACTATATCGGCGTGCCTGCTGCTGCTGTCTGTATCCACGCCATATGCGTGTGACTGCCTCTGGTGCACATGCGTACGTGCTTATCGCAAGTGCAGTGGCACCCGTTGTTCGTACTGCATTCCAGCGGCTGCATGCCCTGCAGTCTGAAGCTGCCACCTTTTTCGAAGGCAATGTCCTTGCATTGTTTTAGGAAATGTGTATGCCCTCCAGAACTATTTCCCACTAAATCTGCACAATTCTCTTTAGCCAATAAACCGGTCAGCAGAGTGCCCCACTTAATACGGAAATGCAAGGACGACTGTACGAAGTCACCCCCTACGCAGTAGCAATACCTCAACTTGCAGCACGAGTTACGTTGGTACACCTGCTTCACCACCAATTACAAATCACTTTGCAGCATCGCCTATGCGTGTTCACTCTCCCTTATACGGTGATGACTATCGCAAATATCTTTCTGACCAATCACCACAAGATACAGTGAAAACACTTTCTTCAAGGGCACGTGGCTGGCACCAGCGACACTGAACACTGAAGTAAAAGATATAGAGAGCTCAGTCATTTCAGCTAAGCGATCATTCTGTGAAGATTTGCCACTTCTCCATAAGATATGGCGGCTATGGAATGCTCATGTTCACGCGCTGCATGGGACCCGAAAGTTTCCATTCATGCATGCCTTTCTGTGTGGCCCACCTGCAGCCAGCCGACGTCGTTTTCACCGTTGTGCAAAATCTTGACAATGCTCGAATCTGTAGTTACAGCGTTCAGACGGTGAAGATGCGCAAAAATACTGAGGGTGTCAATTATGTATATTTCCTCGGATGTAACCAGCGTAATGATACATGTAAAACCCCGGTAACTCTTGAGAGAATGGTGCTCCAAGTCAATGCCGACAGCTCTGCATGCCTCTGAAGAAGCAAAACCCCAATACAAACCCCAAAATCCTCACATTAAAAACTTCACATTGAAAACTTTACCATGGGCCTTGCATCCTAAAGCCTGGCAACTAACGTACAGGAATAGCATAGCTGGAGACGAGGTACATGGAGGGTCATCAAAAGAATGAAAGCACGCCCTGACACTCCCTCATATATGCATGAATGCGGGTGCATTGGCTACATGCGCTCCATTCATACCGGCACGCACAAAATAAACAGACCCGTCACCCCTACGGAACTGGAGGCGCTCAATCTTGACAGGTTCCGCCCTTAACGGTTTCTAGTACATGAGCGGTGGAGCACCAGCGAAATTTGCATCGCCTAAGCCAGCCAAGATGAACCAAACATATGAAACCTTAGGGTGGAGCTACAACGACCGTCCTTCGCTTGGGTCAGAAAACGCATGTCTTCGTAAAGAACGCACGTATATGTATATACATGCATATACAGATAGATAGACAAACAGAAATATGAATGCAGAAGCACAGGATAGACAAGCATATGAACCCAGTTATTATGCACACAATCATATATATATATATATATATATATATATATATATATATATATATATATATATATATATATATATATATATATATATATATGCGCTGGATATTGCCGGATCACACGTGTGTAGATGACGCTTGGCATGCAGCAGCAAATCCATCAAGCCATCACTTAGAGGGGAGAAAACTAATCTAATCCTTAGAATGCAAGCAGGCAAGTGAACGGATACGGTGATAGAGGAGGGGCAAACCCAAGCCGGCTGCAGCACATCCCTCGACAAAGAGGAATACACATGCATTGGAAAAGCGGGGGTCTAGGCAGAACAAGCAGATCCAGAGAGATGCAACCCCCGCCCATGGCCAGGCACCAGCTCCTAAATAAGTAAAGGACACTTTAGGCAGAGAAGAGGAGGAAGGGGGGGCTGTAAAAAATATAACGAAACAGGTAAGACGCCATGATGCATTCATCACACCTAAGAAGAAGAGGCAAACAGGTGGACTAACGACGGCACCAGGAACAGGACGGAGGAAACATATTCTAACAAATACGCCAATGGCAACAGCGCCAACAAACAAGATCAGTAACGACGAACAAGAGCAAAAAGCAACCCGAAGCAAAAGGCTACGCACAATCATAGCCAACACGAAATGAGAGACAAACAACGCGCACTATGCAGCAAGCAAGCAACAAACGGCAACAACAGCAGCACAGTAGCTTACTGTCGTGTGTAATCTTCTCAATCACTTCTTCCAAGTCCTCTAAACTTTCAACAATGCTTGTCTTTGTGACGATTTCAAAGGGGTTCTCTTCGACACCCTCTACAGCAACGCGGACAAATAAGACACAGAGGGAACCGCCTTCTACGCACAAATCACCAGGGCCAATCCCCGCCAACGTACGAGGCACAGACTAAGCAAAGCGAGAAGGAGCAGTAGCCAGCCACACTCTTCAGTGTTTAAGTTCATGGTCTCAGCGTTCCGGGCCTTAGTTATGGTTAGAGGGTCACGTGCCTATCGTGACCCATTGTCATGTTTTACGAAGTAGGGCTTTTAATTCTAAATGCTTCGCTGGATCCCAAAGACGAGAAACGTGGGGCCCCCTATTGCTGGAAAAGGTTATGGCTGTGGTTTTGCTGTTTGGCAATGTGCCGGCGCTCGGGCCAGACTCGGTTCGTGCATTTCTGCGTCCTGGCCAAAGGTATTGTGCGGCAAGTCGTATCGCTTGCCCCATGACCCTTGTCTGAGGATTTACTAGTTAGGGCATTATACTTTAGGGCGGGTTATAAGTGCGTTTACCAAATAAATGAGCTTTTGTACTTCGTATGTCTTCAGCAATCGGGCAGAACCCCTTATGACTTGCCTCGAAGCGCAAGAAGCCAAAGTAGGGCAACCGGGTTGACTTCATGCTCACTCGCCGAGGTTCCTTGTTTGGCACGGATGCTGGATCATCTGGAATGAATATGGTGAAGTTTGAAATTAAATCCTGCCATTTACTCTGAGGCGCCCACGGTGGTGGTTGCACCCCCGCAGTCATTGCCTCCTCCCACAGATCCTCAATGAAGTCCGTCATATTTATGAACTCAGAAATATTAAACACAAAACATGAGATTCATCACTGATACCTTTCTGAATGCTAAGGAGACAACAATGCTGGGATATTTCGGCAGCAGCGGAAACAACCCAATCCTGTCGCAGCATCGGTTCTCCGCCAGCAGGACCACTGTAGTGAACACGAAGTGAACGGGCACTACAGTGGGCTCCCCTCTGAGTTTCTGGCCAGTAAAAACTTCATAAAACACATTCTAGGGAATATTTAATATATAGTAGGTAGCTTATAGACCACTACTGTGGTCGAATTGGCAACCTCTGCCTACAGCTCTTTGGACTTGGGGCTGGCGGTCCTGCGACGCTTGCTTCTTACAGGGTGAGGCACACGGTCTTACCTCTCTTTGAGGACGGGCAGGCTTTTAAGAGAGACTTTTAAGAGAGGGACTTTTTAAGAAGAGACTTTATAAGAAACCGACTCTTGGACTTTGGATAGTCGGTGTTTGGTGTCTAGGTATCGGCAGAGATATGAGTTAGATAGGTAATGTGCACGTAAGTTGCGCAGGCCAGAGTTTCACGTAATGTCAGCTGAGTGACTAGGCTGTTCACTACATCTGGGGGCTGTTCCAGGGAAAGTTCAACTCGAAATCTCTTAAATTCGATTTAGAATCCGCGACTACAGTCACTGTTGAATAGAGACACTGTAGGCTCCAAGCGGCCGAGGCCAACACACGTATGGACCTGCTCAAAGGGATGATACTACTTGAACCCTCCTGCACTTATGTTGAGCCCAAGTTTGCGGCAATTGTTGAGTCATTTCGTAACCTGTCACAGGGTGTGTCAGGCGAAGAAGCGCATTCACCTACGCAGCGGGAAGGTCCCAAGCGGTAACTCAGGCTCGGACCCGGGAAGGAAAGAGTTTCCACACGAATCAGAGAGTGATTTGGTTGTAGAATGTGGGGAAACGCCCATCATTCCGCCGGGGGCATTTCCATCGGAAGTCAAGGTTGCGCGCACACGGCATCTACACGACGGCGTTTGACGAAGAGCCATGGCACAAGTTTAACTTCAGGATAGTGTCTGAAGACGGCAGGCTGAACAGGCGCCAGCAGATGCTGCATGAGCTGCCGCAAGCGAAACGGAGAGGGGACGAAGCAACGGAGAGAACTCCGCCTGCAGAATACGATGGTTGAGAGGACCGATGCATGCTATGAATATAAGGGTACAAGGGTTCTGTGCGCAGTAGTGCCAGGACCTAATGGCATTCCAGTTTTCCCTGAGTGGGGGAAGAAGGTAATTGGTGGGGGCAGGCCCGTTACGATAGAGGTTACCGAAACCGAAGAGTATCCGCAGGCAGTGGGGGCGCAGCTAGAGGTGGAGGCCACCAGGGATAAAGTAGAAGAGGTGCGGCGTGTAGAAAAAGGCATTTGCAGAAGAGAAGCAGAGGGAAAGCCCGAGTCTGATTATCCAACTGATGAGATTGTAGTGAGGCCATGGGGGCGCGAAGCTAGAGAGTTAGCAGACTCTAACAAGGGCGCTATATTGTGCAACTTGGGCACTACCGTTGTTGTAAGAATGGATGTGACTGGAAGCCACAGCGAGGCGCTCTTGGGTACGGAGGCCTCTAAGAGTTTCATTAGTCAGGAGAGAGTTGAACGTTTCCAGCTGAAGGCGCGGTGACCTTCAGAAGAGTGTGTGTTTACAGCGGTCAATGGCGAACAGATGCGCATTGATCGTGTTGTCATGAGATAGACGACGTGGGGTGGAGGAGAGCGTTCCACGGGAGATTTCTTGAGAGGGCTTGCTCTCTATGAAGTTGTGTTAAGGCTTGCTTCGTCGACCGCGCAAAGTGTGGCGTGGTATCTTCAGTGGAACAAGTTGCGCCCCCACGTGAATGAGACGTGGGATGAGCTAACGGTAGCTCGGTCATGTGTAGAAAGGCAAAAGCGGGGCGACACTAAAGGAATGCACCAGAAGACTCCAGCAGAGCAGAGATACGTCATCATCATCTCCAGGCAGGACATGTCGCCGGAAGAGGCCGGGGCCATCCTGCGGCCGCACCACCTCAGCGGTACCGGGCCCACGCGAAGGCAGGGTCGAAAGTATCGATAGACTCTTTAGTTCAGCAGGGTAAGGCAAATGTGCGGGGAAGATACCTCATACTGGCTTATCCGGAAGCCGGGAAGACAGTGTGGATATGCAGCGTCGATGAGCATTGAGGGGGACTGTGCTATACATAGATTGGGTTTCGCCCCCCCCCCCAGTCATCCAGATCACCAACCAGGCTAATAATAACTCAATAGCAGACGGAGATGAGGCGGAGTCACCGAGGGCCGAGGCACAATCCGGATATTTTCAATCTGATGAATGGATGCTGACAGCAGAGGCGCAGTGGATCTCTGGTGAAATCCTCGAGCTGTTGTGGGACACCGGAAGGTCTTCCCCGACGCATTACTGCCAGGGTGGCCTCGAAAACGCCTTAACGATTATCACACCCTCATTGTGCCCGTTTCGATTCGTGCCTACGCTCTGCCTGGAGTGTTCTTAGTCTTTCTTGCTGTGAAGGGAAGGGGATTTAGTCCAAGCAGGAAGGAAGTTGTAGTGCACGGGCACTACAGTGGGCTCCCCTCTGAGTTTCTGGCCAGTAAAAACTTCATAAAGCACATTCTAGGGAATATTTAGTATATAGTAGGGAGCTTATAGACCACTACTGTGGTCGAATTGGCAACCTCTGCCTACAGCCCTTAGGATTTGGGGCTGGCGATCCTGCGACGCTTGCTTCTTACAGGGTGAAGCACACGGTCTTACCTCTCTTTGAGGACGGGCAGGCTTTTAAGAGAGACTTTTAAGAGAGGGACTTTTTAAGAAGAGACTTTATAAGAAACCGACTCTTGGGCTTTGGATAGTCGGTGTTTGGTGTCTAGGTATCGGCAGAGATATGAGTTAGATAGGTAATGTGCACGTAAGTTGCGCAGGCCAGAGTTTCACGTAATGTCAGCTGAGTGACTAGGCTGTTCACTACAAAACAGGCTTCCTACGCTGTTATGTGCGCCAGCTGTGTCAAAGTGGGTGCTCAAGCTACTTCTATGCACGAGCCACACTGAATACACCCCAAATGCCACAAATGCATCATTAATAATTCATAAGGCACGTTCTGTTACCCTTATTAGGGAAAAATCGAATGAATCTAATGCCTGAGCATTAGCCCGCAGAGCGCGGCGTCAGCTTTAGGCCTGCCAGCTCCAACCGCGCCAAGGCTGTCGACCACTGTAAGCTATGTTTCTTTAATGTTTATCTAAATGTTTATCTAAATTAATGCTAAATATCTCTATTAATAATGCGTTCGTTCTTTTTTACCTGATTAGACCTATAGAGCCCCTATCGTGTGCTCTATTGTAGTGCTGGGCGCCACAGCCGCCACCCTGCTTCACTGCCAAAGTGCATTTGGTTTTATCATCTAGAGTCCGTGAAGTAAGAAAGTGCCGCCATAATGATAATTCAGGTTAATTTACCACGCGCAAATTTCCGTTTTTGCGGTTGGACAAAGGCACTACCGAAGCTCCAAAACGGAGCTCGAGCGTGACCCATTTGTAGTTGCTTCTCGTCGCAACTACCGACAGGGCACAACGTATAGCAACGAGCACCGCCAGGTTTGCCACGACGCCATTTACACAGATTATAATTTAAATTTTTAAATTTAAATTAAATTTTAAATTTAATTTAAATGAAGTATAATGCGAGCAATCTGACAAAATGCGTTTCGAGTGCTGTTGCTGCCGACCCACCTGCCGCTGCGGCCGTGCCGCTCAGTGGTCTGACCGGCGCAGGGTGCTCTGTCCTTCGCGCCAGCGTTGGGAACCCCCCCTTTATTACTCCAGAAATTCGAACAGAAACAAAGGCACGTTCTAAACCACACTTAAAGAGCAACACCAAGCGCGAGCACGGATGCCTTGCCAGCCCCGACAATGGTGCCCAGCAACGAGTTTAAATGGATGGCAGAGTTGTTGTTGGGGGCGGGGACGGAGACAGAGCACCAAGCAGAGTAAAGGATGTAGATCGTATCAAAGAAATTATTAACTACGAAGCGCGCATAGCTATAAAGATGTAAACCCCTCTCTATGCGTGACAGGGCAGTAGTGAACAAAAGCTCATATGCGGGCCAACATTATGCTGTGCTCTGTTTGTCAGAGCGCATCATAACGTTGGCCCGTATATGCGTTGGCAACAGGTGATGGAGCTCAAGCAGGGCACGTGGATGCTCCAAAGAGGTCGAGTCGGTCAAGCGGCCCTCAGGAACCCCCTCGGGTCGTCGGTGTCCTTGACATTCAACGCTTAATTCCCACTCTGTGTGACGTCACCGCGCCACTGCGCCTTTGTAAACGAAATCAGCCTCCTCTAGTTGGTGTCTCTCGGTCTTTTGTGGGTATCCTTTGAGGAAATATCGGCGACTCCCTGAACTGCTGTTGAGAACCGACGTAAATACTATGCTGGCATCTCCAGGTTGGGGGTAAGCATACGATGGAAACCAATGCACTGACCCGAAACAAAACCGATCAGTGTCCTTCTCAACACATGGAAAACGTTTTCCGGTGCTCACCGTTGAAAGTCCTTAGTAGTACGTACGAATCCGATCCACCTAAATCGTGTGGATTAAAATTAAGTTTGAAGCGCCGATTGCCGTAGTTCCATGCCTAGTTTCCCTTCTACAAACATGGCATTCCTGCCACTTCTATACATTTCGGGGCAACTGAAAACTATACACGGAAGCGTGCATCTTCGGGCGCATGATGCTGGGTGCCAACTACCAGGTACGCCGGTGGTTGAGACGACGGTCTTTCTTTGTAGGGCAGATAAGCCCGCCAAATCCTAATTAGAGAGTTTTCGACAGTACTACAAAAGCATTTGCCCAAATAAATCTAAAATTCTTCAGAACCCAAACTTTAGGGAATGCAACAAATGGTAGAATATCCAGTTTGTCATGCGGCTTGATCGTCTCCCGCAAAGGCATACGGCGAGAGCTTTAAACTGCCCAAAAGCAGTGAATCGCCCCACAAACCTTCAGACCTGGCTATGGCTGCGCTAGGGCGTCGAGGGAAAATACCATACACCATGGGACCCTGGCATGGATGTGCAGTCCCGCTTGCGCTGCCGCATGGTTGCTGGCCATCTCGCTTTTCGCCAGCCTCTTTGTTCCCCTAGAGTACTTAATGCATGCGTTTGTGCAGATAAGTCTCGTGCTAATGGTGGCTGAATGCTTTGGGGAATTTGTAGTGGGAGTGAGGTGAGGTGACCCTACAGGGCGTCTAGCTCAAATGGTAGAGCGCTCGCTTAGCATGCGAGAGGTAGAGGGATCGATACCCTCGTCGTCCACATTTAGCATGCCGGGTGGTTTGTTTGCCTGCCAACGCATCCCCGTGAGTTTTGTGCTCAACGCAGTGAACACAGACTACGCAAACACTGCCTCGGAAGCTATACAGTCAGCAGACAGATGACAGATGTGCACAAATAGTCTAAAATAAGCTTTATGCCTTAGGTTTAGCGAGCATCGTCGAACTAGGCCGAAGATTGTAATGAGCTGCAGTAGAGTCCGCATGCCTCAGATGAGAGTTTCGAAACACAGATGATCTGTCCTGGGATCTGCAGGCGTTCTCAGCACAGCGCCACAAGAGCCTAGGGCAGGAGTGGGGAAGGGGCAGGTTCTCATGAGCGGCAAAACACCCCTTGCTGCGGCTCCCGCTGCAAATGCGGCCCCGCATCCAAACACAACGAAGCCGTATTTCAAAGCATCCATCAACGCTGTAAACAATTGTCAAACACTTCCTTGGCCCTCAGCATCCAGCCTGCAAGCAAGTAAAACGGCATGCACCAACCTCACAGAGACCACGCTACAAGTTAGAAAGCTGGAAACGCAAGAATTCGAGAAGCGTCTGGGCCGGCAGAGGAACCGACGAGGCGCTGCCTCACACACCAGACACTTCTTCTGTGTTGCCGCTAGCCACTCTGAGTAGCAGGACACTATTTGGGTTTTCTGAGTCATCGATCAGCTGCGCGGGAGCCGCCCGGACAGCTGACCAGTAACTAGCATCGCTGCTTAGGGATGCGGATTTCTCGAAGGTGAAGGGGGCAAGTACTGGAGACGATGTCAGGCGTGTATGATGAGGCACCTTGAACTTCTTGTTCGGCCTCCCACCCAACACGCTGCTTGTTCGTTTTGCTTAGAGTAGTCACAGGGGTAGCGATGAGCAGATTGAGAGATAAAGCTGCAGCAGCACAACGCGAGACCGGGGAACTCCTGGACATCCCTACGAGTGTACAAGAGAAGCCGCCACATCCGCGTTGCCTTTATCATCTCAGGGTTTGTTCCGACTCCTGTTGCAGAGGCATGAATACCTGCCGCTGCAGTTTTGCATGTGCATTCACGGGCACAAAGGCCATCCAGGTGTACTCCAGTTTGCGAAGACGAGTATGGAAGCTAGTTTTACACTGTTCGTGCCGTAGCTGTATGAGGTTGACACTCACCTTTCTACTTGCGTACGGGCTGGCTGCTGATACTCAAGTAGGCGCTTTCCATTTGTCTGAGATGTTGATGGCGTGCATCGGGTGGCAGCTTGGGCAGGCCTGCACTTGCCCGTGCCTTGCAGAAGAAGTTGCAGTCAGGTGTGCTGCAACTCACGGCAGGCTGGCACGGTGGTTGCATCATATTTGTCCTTGAGCCCTCGCGCAACGGCATCTAGGTGCAGTGGTAGAGCGCTCAGTAGCATGGTAACAGTGGATATATTGGTGCCTTTGTTGTCCGCTTTCCCCAAAACATCTACCCTGTACTCACATTCTAGCTCTACGGGATGTTTCCGATTTGACCCACCAATTTCCTTTTAGGCCGGCACAAGAGCGCTTCTCAAGGCTCTGCGAGGTGTCAGTTGGCATCTTTTCCGTTAAGGGAGGCTGAGGCTGCGCTAGGGCGTCGAGGGAAAACACCATACACCATGGGACCCTGGCATGGATGTGCAGTCCCGCTTGCGCTGCCGCATGGCTGCTGGCCATCTCGCTTTTCGCCAGCCTCCTTGTTCCCCTAGAGTACTTAATGCATGCGTTTGTGCAGATAAGTCTCGTGCTAATGGTGGCTGAATGCTTTGGGGAATTTGTAGTGGGAGTGAGGTGAGGTGACCCTACAGGGCGTCTAGCTCAAATGGTAGAGCGCTCGCTTAGCATGCGAGAGGTAGAGGGATCGATACCCTCGTCGTCCACATTTAGCATGCCGGGTGGTTTGTTTGCCTGCCAACGCATCCCCATGAGTTTTGTGCTCAACGCAGTGAACGAAGACTACGCAAACACTGCCTCGGAAGCTATACAGTCAGCAGACAGATGACAGATGCACACAAATAGTCTAAAATAAGCTTTATGCCTTAGGTTTAGCGAGCATCGTCGAACTAGGCTGAAGATTGTAATGAGCTGCAGTAGAGTCCGCATGCCTCAGATGAGAGTTTCGAAACACAGATGCTCTGTCCTGCGATCTGCAGGCGTTCTCAGCACAGCGCCACAAGAGCCTAGGGCAGGAGTGGGGAAGGGGCAGGTTCTCATGAGCGGCAAAACACCCCTTGCTGCGGCTCCCGCTGCAAATGCGACCCCGCATCCAAACACAACGAAGCCGTATTTCAAAGCATCCATCAACGCTGTAAACAATTGTCAAACACTTCCTTGGCCCTCAGCATCCAGCCTGCAAGCAAGTAAAACGGCATGCACCAACCTCTCAGAGACCACGCTACAAGTTAGAAAGCTGGAAACGCAAGAATTCAAGAAGCGTCTGGGCCGGCAGAGGAACCGACGAGGCGCTGCCTCACACACCAGACACTTCTTCTGTGTCGCCGCTAGCCACTCTGAGTAGCAGGACACTATTTGGGTTTTCTGAGTCATCGATCAGCTGCGCGGGAGCCGCCCGGACAGCTGACCAGTAACTAGCATCGCTGCTTAGGGATGCGGATTTCTCGAAGGTGAAGGGGGCAAGTACTGGAGACGACGTCAGGCGTGTATGATGAGGCACCTTGAGCTTCTTGTTCGGCCTCCCACCCAACACGCTGCTTGTTCGTTTTGCTTAGAGTAGTCACAGGGGTAGCGATGAGCAGATTGAGAGATAAAGCTGCGGCAGCACAACGCGAGACCGGGGAACTCCTGGACATCCCTACGAGTGTACAAGAGAAGCCGCCACATCCGCGTTGCCTTTATCATCTCAGGGTTTGTTCCGACTCCTGTTGCAGAGGCATGAATACCTGCCGCTGCAGTTTTGCATGTGCATTCACGGGCACAAAGGCCATCCAGGTGTACTCCAGTTTGCGAAGACGAGTATGGAAGCTAGTTTTACACTGTTCGTGCCGTAGCTGTATGAGGTTGACACTCACCTTTCTACTTGCGTACGGGCTGGCTGCTGATACTCAAGTAGGCGCTTTCCATTTGTCTGAGATGTTCATGGCGTGCATCGGGTGGCAGCTTGGGCAGGCCTGCACTTGCCTGTGCCTTGCAGAAGAAGTTGCAGTCAGGTGTGCTGCAACTCACGGCAGGCTGGCACGGTGGTTGCATCATATTTGTCCTTGAGCCCTCGCGCAACGGCATCTAGGTGCAGTGGTAGAGCGCTCAGTAGCATGGTAACAGTGGATATATTGGTGCCTTTGTTGTCCGCTTTCCCAAAAAAATCTACCCTGTACTCACATTCTAGCTCTACGGGATGTTTCCGATTTGACCCACCAATTTCCTTTTAGGCCGGCACAAGAGCGCATCTCAAGGCTCTGCGAGGTGTCAGTTGGCACGTTTTCTGTTACGTTAGGCTGAGGCTGCGCTAGGGCGTCGAGGGAAAACACCATACACCATGGGACCCTGGCATGGATGTGCAGTCCCGCTTGCGCTGCCGCATGGCTGCTGGCCATCTCGCTTTTCGCCAGCCTCCTTGTTCCCCTAGAGTACTTAATGCATGCGTTTGTGCAGATAAGTCTCGTGCTAATGGTGGCTGAATGCTTTGGGGAATTTGTAGTGGGAGTGAGGTGAGGTGACCCTACAGGGCGTCTAGCTCAAATGGTAGAGCGCTCGCTTAGCATGCGAGAGGTAGAGGGATCGATACCCTCGTCGTCCACATTTAGCATGCCGGGTGGTTTGTTTGCCTGCCAACGCATCCCCATGAGTTTTGTGCTCAACGCAGTGAACGAAGACTACGCAAACACTGCCTCGGAAGCTATACAGTCAGCAGACAGATGACAGATGCACACAAATAGTCTAAAATAAGCTTTATGCCTTAGGTTTAGCGAGCATCGTCGAACTAGGCCGAAGATTGTAATGAGCTGCAGTAGAGTCCGCATGCCTCAGATGAGAGTTTCGAAACACAGATGATCTGTCCTGCGATCTGCAGGCGTTCTCAGCACAGCGCCACAAGAGCCTAGGGCAGGAGTGGGGAAGGGGCAGGTTCTCATGAGCGGCAAAACACCCCTTGCTGCGGCTCCCGCTGCAAATGCGGCCCCGCATCCAAACACAACGAAGCCGTATTTCAAAGCATCCATCAACGCTGTAAACAATTGTCAAACACTTCCTTGGCCCTCAGCATCCGGCCTGCAAGCAAGTAAAACGGCATGCACCAACCTCTCAGAGACCACGCTACAAGTTAGAAAGCTGGAAACGCAAGAATTCAAGAAGCGTCTGGGCCGGCAGAGGAACCGACGAGGCGCTGCCTCACACACCAGACACTTCTTCTGTGTCGCCGCTAGCCACTCTGAGTAGCAGGACACTATTTGGGTTTTCTGAGTCATCGATCAGCTGCGCGGGAGCCGCCCGGACAGCTGACCAGTAACTAGCATCGCTGCTTAGGGATGCGGATTTCTCGAAGGTGAAGGGGGCAAGTACTGGAGACGATGTCAGGCGTGTATGATGAGGCACCTTGAGCTTCTTGTTCGGCCTCCCACCCAACACGCTGCTTGTTCGTTTTGCTTAGAGTAGTCACAGGGGTAGCGATGAGCAGATTGAGAGATAAAGCTGCAGCAGCACAACGCGAGACCGGGGAACTCCTGGACATCCCTACGAGTGTACAAGAGAAGCCGCCGCATCCGCGTTGCCTTTATCATCTCAGGGTTTGTTCCGACTCCTGTTGCAGAGGCATGAATACCTGCCGCTGCAGTTTTGCATGTGCATTCACGGGCACAAAGGCCATCCAGGTGTACTCCAGTTTGCGAAGACGAGTATGGAAGCTAGTTTTACACTGTTCGTGCCGTAGCTGTATGAGGTTGACACTCACCTTTCTACTTGCGTACGGGCTGGCTGCTGATACTCAAGTAGGCGCTTTCCATTTGTCTGAGATGTTGATGGCGTGCATCGGGTGGCAGCTTGGGCAGGCCTGCACTTGCCCGTGCCTTGCAGAAGAAGTTGCAGTCAGGTGTGCTGCAACTCACGGCAGGCTGGCACGGTGGTTGCATCATATTTGTCCTTGAGCCCTCGCGCAACGGCATCTAGGTGCAGTGGTAGAGCGCTCAGTAGCATGGTAACAGTGGATATATTGGTGCCTTTGTTGTCCGCTTTCCCAAAAAAATCTACCCTGTACTCACATTCTAGCTCTACGGGATGTTTCCGATTTGACCCACCAATTTCCTTTTAGGCCGGCACAAGAGCGCTTCTCAAGGCTCTGCGAGGTGTCAGTTGGCATCTTTTCTGTTAAGGGAGGCTGAGGCTGCGCTAGGGCGTCGAGGGAAAATACCATACACCATGGGACCCTGGCATGGATGTGCAGTCCCGCTTGCGCTGCCGCATGGCTGCTGGCCATCTCGCTTTTCGCCAGCCTCCTTGTTCCCCTAGAGTACTTAATGCATGCGTTTGTGCAGATAAGTCTCGTGCTAATGGTGGCTGAATGCTTTGGGGAATTTGTAGTGGGAGTGAGGTGAGGTGACCCTACAGGGCGTCTAGCTCAAATGGTAGAGCGCTCGCTTAGCATGCGAGAGGTAGAGGGATCGATACCCTCGTCGTCCACATTTAGCATGCCGGGTGGTTTGTTTGCCTGCCAACGCATCCCCATGAGTTTTGTGCTCAACGCAGTGAACGAAGACTACGCAAACACTGCCTCGGAAGCTATACAGTCAGCAGACAGATGACAGATGCACACAAATAGTCTAAAATAAGCTTTATGCCTTAGGTTTAGCGAGCATCGTCGAACTAGGCCGAAGATTGTAATGAGCTGCAGTAGAGTCGGCATGCCTCAGATGAGAGTTTCGAAACACAGATGATCTGTCCTGCGATCTGCAGGCGTTCTCAGCACAGCGCCACAAGAGCCTAGGGCAGGAGTGGGGAAGGGGCAGGTTCTCATGAGCGGCAAAACACCCCTTGCTGCGGCTCCCGCTGCAAATGCGGCCCCGCATCCAAACACAACGAAGCCGTATTTCAAAGCATCCATCAACGCTGTAAACAATTGTCAAACACTTCCTTGGCCCTCAGCATCCGGCCTGCAAGCAAGTAAAACGGCATGCACCAACCTCTCAGAGACCACGCTACAAGTTAGAAAGCTGGAAACGCAAGAATTCAAGAAGCGTCTGGGCCGGCAGAGGAACCGACGAGGCGCTGCCTCACACACCAGACACTTCTTCTGTGTCGCCGCTAGCCACTCTGAGTAGCAGGACACTATTTGGGTTTTCTGAGTCATCGATCAGCTGCGCGGGAGCCGCCCGGACAGCTGACCAGTAACTAGCATCGCTGCTTAGGGATGCGGATTTCTCGAAGGTGAAGGGGGCAAGTACTGGAGACGATGTCAGGCGTGTATGATGAGGCACCTTGAGCTTCTTGTTCGGCCTCCCACCCAACACGCTGCTTGTTCGTTTTGCTTAGAGTAGTCACAGGGGTAGCGATGAGCAGATTGAGAGATAAAGCTGCAGCAGCACAACGCGAGACCGGGGAACTCCTGGACATCCCTACGAGTGTACAAGAGAAGCCGCCACATCCGCGTTGCCTTTATCATCTCAGGGTTTGTTCCGACTCCTGTTGCAGAGGCATGAATACCTGCCGCTGCAGTTTTGCATGTGCATTCACGGGCACAAAGGCCATCCAGGTGTACTCCAGTTTGCGAAGACGAGTATGGAAGCTAGTTTTACACTGTTCGTGCCGTAGCTGTATGAGGTTGACACTCACCTTTCTACTTGCGTACGGGCTGGCTGCTGATACTCAAGTAGGCGCTTTCCATTTGTCTGAGATGTTGATGGCGTGCATCGGGTGGCAGCTTGGGCAGGCCTGCACTTGCCTGTGCCTTGCAGAAGAAGTTGCAGTCAGGTGTGCTGCAACTCACGGCAGGCTGGCACGGTGGTTGCATCATATTTGTCCTTGAGCCCTCGCGCAACGGCATCTAGGTGCAGTGGTAGAGCGCTCAGTAGCATGGTAACAGTGGATATATTGGTGCCTTTGTTGTCCGCTTTCCCAAAAACATCTACCCTGTACTCACATTCTAGCTCTACGGGATGTTTCCGATTTGACCCACCAATTTCCTTTTAGGCCGGCACAAGAGCGCTTCTCAAGGCTCTGCGAGGTGTCAGCTGGCATCTTTTCCGTTAAGGGAGGCTGAGGCTGCGCTAGGGCGTCGAGGGAAAATACCATACACCATGGGACCCTGGCATGGATGTGCAGTCCCGCTTGCGCTGCCGCATGGCTGCTGGCCATCTCGCTTTTCGCCAGCCTCCTTGTTCCCCTAGAGTACTTAATGCATGCGTTTGTGCAGATAAGTCTCGTGCTAATGGTGGCTGAATGCTTTGGGGAATTTGTAGTGGGAGTGAGGTGAGGTGACCCTACAGGGCGTCTAGCTCAAATGGTAGAGCGCTCGCTTAGCATGCGAGAGGTAGAGGGATCGATACCCTCGTCGTCCACATTTAGCATGCCGGGTGGTTTGTTTGCCTGCCAACGCATCCCCGTGAGTTTTGTGCTCAACGCAGTGAACAAAGACTACGCAAACACTGCCTCGGAAGCTATACAGTCAGCAGACAGATGACAGATGCACACAAATAGTCTAAAATAAGCTTTATGCCTTAGGTTTAGCGAGCATCGTCGAACTAGGCCGAAGATTGTAATGAGCTGCAGTAGAGTCCGCATGCCTCAGATGAGAGTTTCGAAACACAGATGCTCTGTCCTGCGATCTGCAGGCGTTCTCAGCACAGCGCCACAAGAGCCTAGGGCAGGAGTGGGGAAGGGGCAGGTTCTCATGAGCGGCAAAACACCCCTTGCTGCGGCTCCCGCTGCAAATGCGACCCCGCATCCAAACACAACGAAGCCGTATTTCAAAGCATCCATCAACGCTGTAAACAATTGTCAAACACTTCCTTGGCCCTCAGCATCCAGCCTGCAAGCAAGTAAAACGGCATGAACCAACCTCTCAGAGACCACGCTACAAGTTAGAAAGCTGGAAACGCAAGAATTCAAGAAGCGTCTGGGCCGGCAGAGGAACCGACGAGGCGCTGCCTCACACACCAGACACTTCTTCTGTGTCGCCGCTAGCCACTCTGAGTAGCAGGACACTATTTGGGTTTTCTGAGTCATCGATCAGCTGCGCGGGAGCCGCCCGGACAGCTGACCAGTAACTAGCATCGCTGCTTAGGGATGCGGATTTCTCGAAGGTGAAGGGGGCAAGTACTGGAGACGACGTCAGGCGTGTATGATGAGGCACCTTGAGCTTCTTGTTCGGCCTCCCACCCAACACGCTGCTTGTTCGTTTTGCTTAGAGTAGTCACAGGGGTAGCGATGAGCAGATTGAGAGATAAAGCTGCGGCAGCACAACGCGAGACCGGGGAACTCCTGGACATCCCTACGAGTGTACAAGAGAAGCCGCCACATCCGCGTTGCCTTTATCATCTCAGGGTTTGTTCCGACTCCTGTTGCAGAGGCATGAATACCTGCCGCTGCAGTTTTGCATGTGCATTCACGGGCACAAAGGCCATCCAGGTGTACTCCAGTTTGCGAAGACGAGTATGGAAGCTAGTTTTACACTGTTCGTGCCGTAGCTGTATGAGGTTGACACTCACCTTTCTACTTGCGTACGGGCTGGCTGCTGATACTCAAGTAGGCGCTTTCCATTTGTCTGAGATGTTCATGGCGTGCATCGGGTGGCAGCTTGGGCAGGCCTGCACTTGCCTGTGCCTTGCAGAAGAAGTTGCAGTCAGGTGTGCTGCAACTCACGGCAGGCTGGCACGGTGGTTGCATCATATTTGTCCTTGAGCCCTCGCGCAACGGCATCTAGGTGCAGTGGTAGAGCGCTCAGTAGCATGGTAACAGTGGATATATTGGT
Source organism: Eimeria praecox (assembly GCA_963920595.1). Lineage (NCBI taxonomy): Eukaryota > Apicomplexa > Conoidasida > Eucoccidiorida > Eimeriidae > Eimeria > Eimeria praecox. Next base: position 2,436,591 of record OY986953.1, read on the forward strand.
GCCTTTGTTGTCCGCTTTCCCAAAAACATCTACCCTGTACTCACATTCTAGCTCTACGGGATGTTTCCGATTTGACCCACCAATTTCCTTTTAGGCCGGCACAAGAGCGCTTCTCAAGGCTCTGCGAGGTGTCAGCTGGCATCTTTTCCGTTAAGGGAGGCTGAGGCTGCGCTAGGGCGTCGAGGGAAAATACCATACACCATGGGACCCTGGCATGGATGTGCAGTCCCGCTTGCGCTGCCGCATGGCTGCTGGCCATCTCGCTTTTCGCCAGCCTCCTTGTTCCCCTAGAGTACTTAATGCATGCGTTTGTGCAGATAAGTCTCGTGCTAATGGTGGCTGAATGCTTTGGGGAATTTGTAGTGGGAGTGAGGTGAGGTGACCCTACAGGGCGTCTAGCTCAAATGGTAGAGCGCTCGCTTAGCATGCGAGAGGTAGAGGGATCGATACCCTCGTCGTCCACATTTAGCATGCCGGGTGGTTTGTTTGCCTGCCAACGCATCCCCGTGAGTTTTGTGCTCAACGCAGTGAACAAAGACTACGCAAACACTGCCTCGGAAGCTATACAGTCAGCAGACAGATGACAGATGCACACAAATAGTCTAAAATAAGCTTTATGCCTTAGGTTTAGCGAGCATCGTCGAACTAGGCCGAAGATTGTAATGAGCTGCAGTAGAGTCGGCATGCCTCAGATGAGAGTTTCGAAACACAGATGATCTGTCCTGCGATCTGCAGGCGTTCTCAGCACAGCGCCACAAGAGCCTAGGGCAGGAGTGGGGAAGGGGCAGGTTCTCATGAGCGGCAAAACACCCCTTGCTGCGGCTCCCGCTGCAAATGCGACCCCGCATCCAAACACAACGAAGCCGTATTTCAAAGCATCCATCAACGCTGTAAACAATTGTCAAACACTTCCTTGGCCCTCAGCATCCGGCCTGCAAGCAAGTAAAACGGCATGAACCAACCTCTCAGAGACCACGCTACAAGTTAGAAAGCTGGAAACGCAAGAATTCAAGAAGCGTCTGGGCCGGCAGAGGAACCGACGAGGCGCTGCCTCACACACCAGACACTTCTTCTGTGTCGCCGCTAGCCACTCTGAGTAGCAGGACACTATTTGGGTTTTCTGAGTCATCGATCAGCTGCGCGGGAGCCGCCCGGACAGCTGACCAGTAACTAGCATCGCTGCTTAGGGATGCGGATTTCTCGAAGGTGAAGGGGGCAAGTACTGGAGACGACGTCAGGCGTGTATGATGAGGCACCTTGAGCTTCTTGTTCGGCCTCCCACCCAACACGCTGCTTGTTCGTTTTGCTTAGAGTAGTCACAGGGGTAGCGATGAGCAGATTGAGAGATAAAGCTGCGGCAGCACAACGCGAGACCGGGGAACTCCTGGACATCCCTACGAGTGTACAAGAGAAGCCGCCACATCCGCGTTGCCTTTATCATCTCAGGGTTTGTTCCGACTCCTGTTGCAGAGGCATGAATACCTGCCGCTGCAGTTTTGCATGTGCATTCACGGGCACAAAGGCCATCCAGGTGTACTCCAGTTTGCGAAGACGAGTATGGAAGCTAGTTTTACACTGTTCGTGCCGTAGCTGTATGAGGTTGACACTCACCTTTCTACTTGCGTACGGGCTGGCTGCTGATACTCAAGTAGGCGCTTTCCATTTGTCTGAGATGTTGATGGCGTGCATCGGGTGGCAGCTTGGGCATGCCTGCACTTGCCTGTGCCTTGCAGAAGAAGTTGCAGTCAGGTGTGCTGCAACTCACGGCAGGCTGGCACGGTGGTTGCATCATATTTGTCCTTGAGCCCTCGCGCAACGGCATCTAGGTGCAGTGGTAGAGCGCTCAGTAGCATGGTAACAGTGGATATATTGGTGCCTTTGTTGTCCGCTTTCCCAAAAAAATCTACCCTGTACTCACATTCTAGCTCTACGGGATGTTTCCGATTTGACCCACCAATTTCCTTTTAGGCCGGCACAAGAGCGCTTCTCAAGGCTCTGCGAGGTGTCAGCTGGCATCTTTTCCGTTAAGGGAGGCTGAGGCTGCGCTAGGGCGTCGAGGGAAAATACCATACACCATGGGACCCTGGCATGGATGTGCAGTCCCGCTTGCGCTGCCGCATGGCTGCTGGCCATCTCGCTTTTCGCCAGCCTCCTTGTTCCCCTAGAGTACTTAATGCATGCGTTTGTGCAGATAAGTCTCGTGCTAATGGTGGCTGAATGCTTTGGGGAATTTGTAGTGGGAGTGAGGTGAGGTGACCCTACAGGGCGTCTAGCTCAAATGGTAGAGCGCTCGCTTAGCATGCGAGAGGTAGAGGGATCGATACCCTCGTCGTCCACATTTAGCATGCCGGGTGGTTTGTTTGCCTGCCAACGCATCCCCGTGAGTTTTGTGCTCAACGCAGTGAACAAAGACTACGCAAACACTGCCTCGGAAGCTATACAGTCAGCAGACAGATGACAGATGCACACAAATAGTCTAAAATAAGCTTTATGCCTTAGGTTTAGCGAGCATCGTCGAACTAGGCCGAAGATTGTAATGAGCTGCAGTAGAGTCCGCATGCCTCAGATGAGAGTTTCGAAACACAGATGATCTGTCCTGCGATCTGCAGGCGTTCTCAGCACAGCGCCACAAGAGCCTAGGGCAGGAGTGGGGAAGGGGCAGGTTCTCATGAGCGGCAAAACACCCCTTGCTGCGGCTCCCGCTGCAAATGCGACCCCGCATCCAAACACAACGAAGCCGTATTTCAAAGCATCCATCAACGCTGTAAACAATTGTCAAACACTTCCTTGGCCCTCAGCATCCAGCCTGCAAGCAAGTAAAACGGCATGCACCAACCTCACAGAGACCACGCTACAAGTTAGAAAGCTGGAAACGCAAGAATTCAAGAAGCGTCTGGGCCGGCAGAGGAACCGACGAGGCGCTGCCTCACACACCAGACACTTCTTCTGTGTCGCCGCTAGCCACTCTGAGTAGCAGGACACTATTTGGGTTTTCTGAGTCATCGATCAGCTGCGCGGGAGCCGCCCGGACAGCTGACCAGTAACTAGCATCGCTGCTTAGGGATGCGGATTTCTCGAAGGTGAAGGGGGCAAGTACTGGAGACGACGTCAGGCGTGTATGATGAGGCACCTTGAGCTTCTTGTTCGGCCTCCCACCCAACACGCTGCTTGTTCGTTTTGCTTAGAGTAGTCACAGGGGTAGCGATGAGCAGATTGAGAGATAAAGCTGCGGCAGCACAACGCGAGACCGGGGAACTCCTGGACATCCCTACGAGTGTACAAGAGAAGCCGCCACATCCGCGTTGCCTTTATCATCTCAGGGTTTGTTCCGACTCCTGTTGCAGAGGCATGAATACCTGCCGCTGCAGTTTTGCATGTGCATTCACGGGCACAAAGGCCATCCAGGTGTACTCCAGTTTGCGAAGACGAGTATGGAAGCTAGTTTTACACTGTTCGTGCCGTAGCTGTATGAGGTTGACACTCACCTTTCTACTTGCGTACGGGCTGGCTGCTGATACTCAAGTAGGCGCTTTCCATTTGTCTGAGATGTTGATGGCGTGCATCGGGTGGCAGCTTGGGCATGCCTGCACTTGCCTGTGCCTTGCAGAAGAAGTTGCAGTCAGGTGTGCTGCAACTCACGGCAGGCTGGCACGGTGGTTGCATCATATTTGTCCTTGAGCCCTCGCGCAACGGCATCTAGGTGCAGTGGTAGAGCGCTCAGTAGCATGGTAACAGTGGATATATTGGTGCCTTTGTTGTCCGCTTTCCCAAAAAAATCTACCCTGTACTCACATTCTAGCTCTACGGGATGTTTCCGATTTGACCCACCAATTTCCTTTTAGGCCGGCACAAGAGCGCTTCTCAAGGCTCTGCGAGGTGTCAGCTGGCATCTTTTCCGTTAAGGGAGGCTGAGGCTGCGCTAGGGCGTCGAGGGAAAATACCATACACCATGGGACCCTGGCATGGATGTGCAGTCCCGCTTGCGCTGCCGCATGGCTGCTGGCCATCTCGCTTTTCGCCAGCCTCCTTGTTCCCCTAGAGTACTTAATGCATGCGTTTGTGCAGATAAGTCTCGTGCTAATGGTGGCTGAATGCTTTGGGGAATTTGTAGTGGGAGTGAGGTGAGGTGACCCTACAGGGCGTCTAGCTCAAATGGTAGAGCGCTCGCTTAGCATGCGAGAGGTAGAGGGATCGATACCCTCGTCGTCCACATTTAGCATGCCGGGTGGTTTGTTTGCCTGCCAACGCATCCCCGTGAGTTTTGTGCTCAACGCAGTGAACAAAGACTACGCAAACACTGCCTCGGAAGCTATACAGTCAGCAGACAGATGACAGATGCACACAAATAGTCTAAAATAAGCTTTATGCCTTAGGTTTAGCGAGCATCGTCGAACTAGGCCGAAGATTGTAATGAGCTGCAGTAGAGTCCGCATGCCTCAGATGAGAGTTTCGAAACACAGATGATCTGTCCTGCGATCTGCAGGCGTTCTCAGCACAGCGCCACAAGAGCCTAGGGCAGGAGTGGGGAAGGGGCAGGTTCTCATGAGCGGCAAAACACCCCTTGCTGCGGCTCCCGCTGCAAATGCGACCCCGCATCCAAACACAACGAAGCCGTATTTCAAAGCATCCATCAACGCTGTAAACAATTGTCAAACACTTCCTTGGCCCTCAGCATCCAGCCTGCAAGCAAGTAAAACGGCATGCACCAACCTCACAGAGACCACGCTACAAGTTAGAAAGCTGGAAACGCAAGAATTCAAGAAGCGTCTGGGCCGGCAGAGGAACCGACGAGGCGCTGCCTCACACACCAGACACTTCTTCTGTGTCGCCGCTAGCCACTCTGAGTAGCAGGACACTATTTGGGTTTTCTGAGTCATCGATCAGCTGCGCGGGAGCCGCCCGGACAGCTGACCAGTAACTAGCATCGCTGCTTAGGGATGCGGATTTCTCGAAGGTGAAGGGGGCAAGTACTGGAGACGACGTCAGGCGTGTATGATGAGGCACCTTGAGCTTCTTGTTCGGCCTCCCACCCAACACGCTGCTTGTTCGTTTTGCTTAGAGTAGTCACAGGGGTAGCGATGAGCAGATTGAGAGATAAAGCTGCGGCAGCACAACGCGAGACCGGGGAACTCCTGGACATCCCTACGAGTGTACAAGAGAAGCCGCCACATCCGCGTTGCCTTTATCATCTCAGGGTTTGTTCCGACTCCTGTTGCAGAGGCATGAATACCTGCCGCTGCAGTTTTGCATGTGCATTCACGGGCACAAAGGCCATCCAGGTGTACTCCAGTTTGCGAAGACGAGTATGGAAGCTAGTTTTACACTGTTCGTGCCGTAGCTGTATGAGGTTGACACTCACCTTTCTACTTGCGTACGGGCTGGCTGCTGATACTCAAGTAGGCGCTTTCCATTTGTCTGAGATGTTGATGGCGTGCATCGGGTGGCAGCTTGGGCATGCCTGCACTTGCCTGTGCCTTGCAGAAGAAGTTGCAGTCAGGTGTGCTGCAACTCACGGCAGGCTGGCACGGTGGTTGCATCATATTTGTCCTTGAGCCCTCGCGCAACGGCATCTAGGTGCAGTGGTAGAGCGCTCAGTAGCATGGTAACAGTGGATATATTGGTGCCTTTGTTGTCCGCTTTCCCAAAAACATCTACCCTGTACTCACATTCTAGCTCTACGGGATGTTTCCGATTTGACCCACCAATTTCCTTTTAGGCCGGCACAAGAGCGCTTCTCAAGGCTCTGCGAGGTGTCAGCTGGCATCTTTTCCGTTAAGGGAGGCTGAGGCTGCGCTAGGGCGTCGAGGGAAAATACCATACACCATGGGACCCTGGCATGGATGTGCAGTCCCGCTTGCGCTGCCGCATGGCTGCTGGCCATCTCGCTTTTCGCCAGCCTCCTTGTTCCCCTAGAGTACTTAATGCATGCGTTTGTGCAGATAAGTCTCGTGCTAATGGTGGCTGAATGCTTTGGGGAATTTGTAGTGGGAGTGAGGTGAGGTGACCCTACAGGGCGTCTAGCTCAAATGGTAGAGCGCTCGCTTAGCATGCGAGAGGTAGAGGGATCGATACCCTCGTCGTCCACATTTAGCATGCCGGGTGGTTTGTTTGCCTGCCAACGCATCCCCGTGAGTTTTGTGCTCAACGCAGTGAACAAAGACTACGCAAACACTGCCTCGGAAGCTATACAGTCAGCAGACAGATGACAGATGCACACAAATAGTCTAAAATAAGCTTTATGCCTTAGGTTTAGCGAGCATCGTCGAACTAGGCCGAAGATTGTAATGAGCTGCAGTAGAGTCCGCATGCCTCAGATGAGAGTTTCGAAACACAGATGATCTGTCCTGCGATCTGCAGGCGTTCTCAGCACAGCGCCACAAGAGCCTAGGGCAGGAGTGGGGAAGGGGCAGGTTCTCATGAGCGGCAAAACACCCCTTGCTGCGGCTCCCGCTGCAAATGCGACCCCGCATCCAAACACAACGAAGCCGTATTTCAAAGCATCCATCAACGCTGTAAACAATTGTCAAACACTTCCTTGGCCCTCAGCATCCAGCCTGCAAGCAAGTAAAACGGCATGCACCAACCTCACAGAGACCACGCTACAAGTTAGAAAGCTGGAAACGCAAGAATTCAAGAAGCGTCTGGGCCGGCAGAGGAACCGACGAGGCGCTGCCTCACACACCAGACACTTCTTCTGTGTCGCCGCTAGCCACTCTGAGTAGCAGGACACTATTTGGGTTTTCTGAGTCATCGATCAGCTGCGCGGGAGCCGCCCGGACAGCTGACCAGTAACTAGCATCGCTGCTTAGGGATGCGGATTTCTCGAAGGTGAAGGGGGCAAGTACTGGAGACGAGGTCAGGCGTGTATGATGAGGCACCTTGAGCTTCTTGTTCGGCCTCCCACCCAACACGCTGCTTGTTCGTTTTGCTTAGAGTAGTCACAGGGGTAGCGATGAGCAGATTGAGAGATAAAGCTGCGGCAGCACAACGCGAGACCGGGGAACTCCTGGACATCCCTACGAGTGTACGAGAGAAGCCGCCACATCCGCGTTGCCTTTATCATCTCAGGGTTTGTTCCGACTCCTGTTGCAGAGGCATGAATACCTGCCGCTGCAGTTTTGCATGTGCATTCACGGGCACAAAGGCCATCCAGGTGTACTCCAGTTTGCGAAGACGAGTATGGAAGCTAGTTTTACACTGTTCGTGCCGTAGCTGTATGAGGTTGACACTCACCTTTCTACTTGCGTACGGGCTGGCTGCTGATACTCAAGTAGGCGCTTTCCATTTGTCTGAGATGTTGATGGCGTGCATCGGGTGGCAGCTTGGGCAGGCCTGCACTTGCCTGTGCCTTGCAGAAGAAGTTGCAGTCAGGTGTGCTGCAACTCACGGCAGGCTGGCACGGTGGTTGCATCATATTTGTCCTTGAGCCCTCGCGCAACGGCATCTAGGTGCAGTGGTAGAGCGCTCAGTAGCATGGTAACAGTGGATATATTGGTGCCTTTGTTGTCCGCTTTCCCAAAAAAATCTACCCTGTACTCACATTCTAGCTCTACGGGATGTTTCCGATTTGACCCACCAATTTCCTTTTAGGCCGGCACAAGAGCGCTTCTCAAGGCTCTGCGAGGTGTCAGCTGGCATCTTTTCCGTTAAGGGAGGCTGAGGCTGCGCTAGGGCGTCGAGGGAAAATACCATACACCATGGGACCCTGGCATGGATGTGCAGTCCCGCTTGCGCTGCCGCATGGCTGCTGGCCATCTCGCTTTTCGCCAGCCTCCTTGTTCCCCTAGAGTACTTAATGCATGCGTTTGTGCAGATAAGTCTCGTGCTAATGGTGGCTGAATGCTTTGGGGAATTTGTAGTGGGAGTGAGGTGAGGTGACCCTACAGGGCGTCTAGCTCAAATGGTAGAGCGCTCGCTTAGCATGCGAGAGGTAGAGGGATCGATACCCTCGTCGTCCACATTTAGCATGCCGGGTGGTTTGTTTGCCTGCCAACGCATCCCCGTGAGTTTTGTGCTCAACGCAGTGAACAAAGACTACGCAAACACTGCCTCGGAAGCTATACAGTCAGCAGACAGATGACAGATGCACACAAATAGTCTAAAATAAGCTTTATGCCTTAGGTTTAGCGAGCATCGTCGAACTAGGCCGAAGATTGTAATGAGCTGCAGTAGAGTCCGCATGCCTCAGATGAGAGTTTCGAAACACAGATGATCTGTCCTGCGATCTGCAGGCGTTCTCAGCACAGCGCCACAAGAGCCTAGGGCAGGAGTGGGGAAGGGGCAGGTTCTCATGAGCGGCAAAACACCCCTTGCTGCGGCTCCCGCTGCAAATGCGACCCCGCATCCAAACACAACGAAGCCGTATTTCAAAGCATCCATCAACGCTGTAAACAATTGTCAAACACTTCCTTGGCCCTCAGCATCCAGCCTGCAAGCAAGTAAAACGGCATGCACCAACCTCACAGAGACCACGCTACAAGTTAGAAAGCTGGAAACGCAAGAATTCAAGAAGCGTCAGGGCCGGCAGAGGAACCGACGAGGCGCTGCCTCACACACCAGACACTTCTTCTGTGTTGTCGCTAGCCACTCTGAGTAGCAGGACACTATTTGGGTTTTCTGAGTCATCGATCAGCTGCGCGGGAGCCGCCCGGACAGCTGACCAGTAACTAGCATCGCTGCTTAGGGATGCGGATTTCTCGAAGGTGAAGGGGGCAAGTACTGGAGACGATGTCAGGCGTGTATGATGAGGCACCTTGAGCTTCTTGTTCGGCCTCCCACCCAACACGCTGCTTGTTCGTTTTGCTTAGAGTAGTCACAGGGGTAGCGATGAGCAGATTGAGAGATAAAGCTGCGGCAGCACAACGCGAGACCGGGGAACTCCTGGACATCCCTACGAGTGTACAAGAGAAGCCGCCACATCCGCGTTGCCTTTATCATCTCAGGGTTTGTTCCGACTCCTGTTGCAGAGGCATGAATACCTGCCGCTGCAGTTTTGCATGTGCATTCACGGGCACAAAGGCCATCCAGGTGTACTCCAGTTTGCGAAGACGAGTATGGAAGCTAGTTTTACACTGTTCGTGCCGTAGCTGTATGAGGTTGACACTCACCTTTCTACTTGCGTACGGGCTGGCTGCTGATACTCAAGTAGGCGCTTTCCATTTGTCTGAGATGTTGATGGCGTGCATCGGGTGGCAGCTTGGGCAGGCCTGCACTTGCCTGTGCCTTGCAGAAGAAGTTGCAGTCAGGTGTGCTGCAACTCACGGCAGGCTGGCACGGTGGTTGCATCATATTTGTCCTTGAGCCCTCGCGCAACGGCATCTAGGTGCAGTGGTAGAGCGCTCAGTAGCATGGTAACAGTGGATATATTGGTGCCTTTGTTGTCCGCTTTCCCAAAAAAATCTACCCTGTACTCACATTCTAGCTCTACGGGATGTTTCCGATTTGACCCACCAATTTCCTTTTAGGCCGGCACAAGAGCGCTTCTCAAGGCTCTGCGAGGTGTCAGCTGGCATCTTTTCCGTTAAGGGAGGCTGAGGCTGCGCTAGGGCGTCGAGGGAAAATACCATACACCATGGGACCCTGGCATGGATGTGCAGTCCCGCTTGCGCTGCCGCATGGCTGCTGGCCATCTCGCTTTTCGCCAGCCTCCTTGTTCCCCTAGAGTACTTAATGCATGCGTTTGTGCAGATAAGTCTCGTGCTAATGGTGGCTGAATGCTTTGGGGAATTTGTAGTGGGAGTGAGGTGAGGTGACCCTACAGGGCGTCTAGCTCAAATGGTAGAGCGCTCGCTTAGCATGCGAGAGGTAGAGGGATCGATACCCTCGTCGTCCACATTTAGCATGCCGGGTGGTTTGTTTGCCTGCCAACGCATCCCCATGAGTTTTGTGCTCAACGCAGTGAATGAAGACTACGCAAACACTGCCTCGGAAGCTATACAGTCAGCAGACAGATGACAGATGCACACAAATAGTCTAAAATAAGCTTTATGCCTTAGGTTTAGCGAGCATCGTCGAACTAGGCTGAAGATTGTAATGAGCTGCAGTAGAGTCCGCATGCCTCAGATGAGAGTTTCGAAACACAGATGATCTGTCCTGCGATCTGCAGGCGTTCTCAGCACAGCGCCACAAGAGCCTAGGGCAGGAGTGGGGAAGGGGCAGGTTCTCATGAGCGGCAAAACACCCCTTGCTGCGGCTCCCGCTGCAAATGCGACCCCGCATCCAAACACAACGAAGCCGTATTTCAAAGCATCCATCAACGCTGTAAACAATTGTCAAACACTTCCTTGGCCCTCAGCATCCAGCCTGCAAGCAAGTAAAACGGCATGCACCAACCTCACAGAGACCACGCTACAAGTTAGAAAGCTGGAAACGCAAGAATTCAAGAAGCGTCTGGGCCGGCAGAGGAACCGACGAGGCGCTGCCTCACACACCAGACACTTCTTCTGTGTCGCCGCTAGCCACTCTGAGTAGCAGGACACTATTTGGGTTTTCTGAGTCATCGATCAGCTGCGCGGGAGCCGCCCGGACAGCTGACCAGTAACTAGCATCGCTGCTTAGGGATGCGGATTTCTCGAAGGTGAAGGGGGCAAGTACTGGAGACGAGGTCAGGCGTGTATGATGAGGCACCTTGAGCTTCTTGTTCGGCCTCCCACCCAACACGCTGCTTGTTCGTTTTGCTTAGAGTAGTCACAGGGGTAGCGATGAGCAGATTGAGAGATAAAGCTGCGGCAGCACAACGCGAGACCGGGGAACTCCTGGACATCCCTACGAGTGTACGAGAGAAGCCGCCACATCCGCGTTGCCTTTATCATCTCAGGGTTTGTTCCGACTCCTGTTGCAGAGGCATGAATACCTGCCGCTGCAGTTTTGCATGTGCATTCACGGGCACAAAGGCCATCCAGGTGTACTCCAGTTTGCGAAGACGAGTATGGAAGCTAGTTTTACACTGTTCGTGCCGTAGCTGTATGAGGTTGACACTCACCTTTCTACTTGCGTACGGGCTGGCTGCTGATACTCAAGTAGGCGCTTTCCATTTGTCTGAGATGTTGATGGCGTGCATCGGGTGGCAGCTTGGGCAGGCCTGCACTTGCCTGTGCCTTGCAGAAGAAGTTGCAGTCAGGTGTGCTGCAACTCACGGCAGGCTGGCACGGTGGTTGCATCATATTTGTCCTTGAGCCCTCGCGCAACGGCATCTAGGTGCAGTGGTAGAGCGCTCAGTAGCATGGTAACAGTGGATATATTGGTGCCTTTGTTGTCCGCTTTCCCAAAAAAATCTACCCTGTACTCACATTCTAGCTCTACGGGATGTTTCCGATTTGACCCACCAATTTCCTTTTAGGCCGGCACAAGAGCGCTTCTCAAGGCTCTGCGAGGTGTCAGCTGGCATCTTTTCCGTTAAGGGAGGCTGAGGCTGCGCTAGGGCGTCGAGGGAAAATACCATACACCATGGGACCCTGGCATGGATGTGCAGTCCCGCTTGCGCTGCCGCATGGCTGCTGGCCATCTCGCTTTTCGCCAGCCTCCTTGTTCCCCTAGAGTACTTAATGCATGCGTTTGTGCAGATAAGTCTCGTGCTAATGGTGGCTGAATGCTTTGGGGAATTTGTAGTGGGAGTGAGGTGAGGTGACCCTACAGGGCGTCTAGCTCAAATGGTAGAGCGCTCGCTTAGCATGCGAGAGGTAGAGGGATCGATACCCTCGTCGTCCACATTTAGCATGCCGGGTGGTTTGTTTGCCTGCCAACGCATCCCCGTGAGTTTTGTGCTCAACGCAGTGAATGAAGACTACGCAAACACTGCCTCGGAAGCTATACAGTCAGCAGACAGATGACAGATGCACACAAATAGTCTAAAATAAGCTTTATGCCTTAGGTTTAGCGAGCATCGTCGAACTAGGCCGAAGATTGTAATGAGCTGCAGTAGAGTCCGCATGCCTCAGATGAGAGTTTCGAAACACAGATGATCTGTCCTGCGATCTGCAGGCGTTCTCAGCACAGCGCAACAAGAGCCTAGGGCAGGAGTGGGGAAGGGGCAGGTTCTCATGAGCGGCAAAACACCCCTTGCTGCGGCTCCCGCTGCAAATGCGACCCTGCATCCAAACACAACGAAGCCGTATTTCAAAGCATCCATCAACGCTGTAAACAATTGTCAAACACTTCCTTGGCCCTCAGCATCCGGCCTGCAAGCAAGTAAAACGGCATGCACCAACCTCTCAGAGACCACGCTACAAGTTAGAAAGCTGGAAACGCAAGAATTCAAGAAGCGTCTGGGCCGGCAGAGGAACCGACGAGGCGCTGCCTCACACACCAGACACTTCTTCTGTGTCGCCGCTAGCCACTCTGAGTAGCAGGACACTATTTGGGTTTTCTGAGTCATCGATCAGCTGCGCGGGAGCCGCCCGGACAGCTGACCAGTAACTAGCATCGCTGCTTAGGGATGCGGATTTCTCGAAGGTGAAGGGGGCAAGTACTGGAGACGATGTCAGGCGTGTATGATGAGGCACCTTGAGCTTCTTGTTCGGCCTCCCACCCAACACGCTGCTTGTTCGTTTTGCTTAGAGTAGTCACAGGGGTAGCGATGAGCAGATTGAGAGATAAAGCTGCAGCAGCACAACGCGAGACCGGGGAACTCCTGGACATCCCTACGAGTGTACAAGAGAAGCCGCCACATCCGCGTTGCCTTTATCATCTCAGGGTTTGTTCCGACTCCTGTTGCAGAGGCATGAATACCTGCCGCTGCAGTTTTGCATGTGCATTCACGGGCACAAAGGCCATCCAGGTGTACTCCAGTTTGCGAAGACGAGTATGGAAGCTAGTTTTACACTGTTCGTGCCGTAGCTGTATGAGGTTGACACTCACCTTTCTACTTGCGTACGGGCTGGCTGCTGATACTCAAGTAGGCGCTTTCCATTTGTCTGAGATGTTGATGGCGTGCATCGGGTGGCAGCTTGGGCAGGCCTGCACTTGCCCGTGCCTTGCAGAAGAAGTTGCAGTCAGGTGTGCTGCAACTCACGGCAGGCTGGCACGGTGGTTGCATCATATTTGTCCTTGAGCCCTCGCGCAACGGCATCTAGGTGCAGTGGTAGAGCGCTCAGTAGCATGGTAACAGTGGATATATTGGTGCCTTTGTTGTCCGCTTTCCCAAAAAAATCTACCCTGTACTCACATTCTAGCTCTACGGGATGTTTCCGATTTGACCCACCAATTTCCTTTTAGGCCGGCACAAGAGCGCTTCTCAAGGCTCTGCGAGGTGTCAGTTGGCATCTTTTCTGTTAAGGGAGGCTGAGGCTGCGCTAGGGCGTCGAGGGAAAATACCATACACCATGGGACCCTGGCATGGATGTGCAGTCCCGCTTGCGCTGCCGCATGGCTGCTGGCCATCTCGCTTTTCGCCAGCCTCCTTGTTCCCCTAGAGTACTTAATGCATGCGTTTGTGCAGATAAGTCTCGTGCTAATGGTGGCTGAATGCTTTGGGGAATTTGTAGTGGGAGTGAGGTGAGGTGACCCTACAGGGCGTCTAGCTCAAATGGTAGAGCGCTCGCTTAGCATGCGAGAGGTAGAGGGATCGATACCCTCGTCGTCCACATTTAGCATGCCGGGTGGTTTGTTTGCCTGCCAACGCATCCCCGTGAGTTTTGTGCTCAACGCAGTGAACAAAGACTACACAAACACTGCCTCGGAAGCTATACAGTCAGCAGACAGATGACAGATGCACACAAATAGTCTAAAATAAGCTTTATGCCTTAGGTTTAGCGAGCATCGTCGAACTAGGCCGAAGATTGTAATGAGCTGCAGTAGAGTCCGCATGCCTCAGATGAGAGTTTCGAAACACAGATGATCTGTCCTGCGATCTGCAGGCGTTCTCAGCACAGCGCAACAAGAGCCTAGGGCAGGAGTGGGGAAGGGGCAGGTTCTCATGAGCGGCAAAACACCCCTTGCTGCGGCTCCCGCTGCAAATGCGACCCCGCATCCAAACACAACGAAGCCGTATTTCAAAGCATCCATCAACGCTGTAAACAATTGTCAAACACTTCCTTGGCCCTCAGCATCCGGCCTGCAAGCAAGTAAAACGGCATGCACCAACCTCTCAGAGACCACGCTACAAGTTAGAAAGCTGGAAACGCAAGAATTCAAGAAGCGTCAGGGCCGGCAGAGGAACCGACGAGGCGCTGCCTCACACACCAGACACTTCTTCTGTGTTGCCGCTAGCCACTCTGAGTAGCAGGACACTATTTGGGTTTTCTGAGTCATCGATCAGCTGCGCGGGAGCCGCCCGGACAGCTGACCAGTAACTAGCATCGCTGCTTAGGGATGCGGATTTCTCGAAGATGAAGGGGGCAAGTACTGGAGACGATGTCAGGCGTGTATGATGAGGCACCTTGAGCTTCTTGTTCGGCCTCCCACCCAACACGCTGCTTGTTCGTTTTGCTTAGAGTAGTCACAGGGGTAGCGATGAGCAGATTGAGAGATAAAGCTGCAGCAGCACAACGCGAGACCGGGGAACTCCTGGACATCCCTACGAGTGTACAAGAGAAGCCGCCACATCCGCGTTGCCTTTATCATCTCAGGGTTTGTTCCGACTCCTGTTGCAGAGGCATGAATACCTGCCGCTGCAGTTTTGCATGTGCATTCACGGGCACAAAGGCCATCCAGGTGTACTCCAGTTTGCGAAGACGAGTATGGAAGCTAGTTTTACACTGTTCGTGCCGTAGCTGTATGAGGTTGACACTCACCTTTCTACTTGCGTACGGGCTGGCTGCTGATACTCAAGTAGGCGCTTTCCATTTGTCTGAGATGTTGATGGCGTGCATCGGGTGGCAGCTTGGGCAGGCCTGCACTTGCCTGTGCCTTGCAGAAGAAGTTGCAGTCAGGTGTGCTGCAACTCACGGCAGGCTGGCACGGTGGTTGCATCATATTTGTCCTTGAGCCCTCGCGCAACGGCATCTAGGTGCAGTGGTAGAGCGCTCAGTAACATGGTAACAGTGGATATATTGGTGCCTTTGTTGTCCGCTTTCCCAAAAAAATCTACCCTGTACTCACATTCTAGCTCTACGGGATGTTTCCGATTTGACCCACCAATTTCCTTTTAGGCCGGCACAAGAGCGCTTCTCAAGGCTCTGCGAGGTGTCAGTTGGCATCTTTTCTGTTAAGGGAGGCTGAGGCTGCGCTAGGGCGTCGAGGGAAAATACCATACACCATGGGACCCTGGCATGGATGTGCAGTCCCGCTTGCGCTGCCGCATGGCTGCTGGCCATCTCGCTTTTCGCCAGCCTCCTTGTTCCCCTAGAGTACTTAATGCATGCGTTTGTGCAGATAAGTCTCGTGCTAATGGTGGCTGAATGCTTTGGGGAATTTGTAGTGGGAGTGAGGTGAGGTGACCCTACAGGGCGTCTAGCTCAAATGGTAGAGCGCTCGCTTAGCATGCGAGAGGTAGAGGGATCGATACCCTCGTCGTCCACATTTAGCATGCCGGGTGGTTTGTTTGCCTGCCAACGCATCCCCATGAGTTTTGTGCTCAACGCAGTGAATGAAGACTACGCAAACACTGCCTCGGAAGCTATACAGTCAGCAGACAGATGACAGATGCACACAAATAGTCTAAAATAAGCTTTATGCCTTAGGTTTAGCGAGCATCGTCGAACTAGGCTGAAGATTGTAATGAGCTGCAGTAGAGTCCGCATGCCTCAGATGAGAGTTTCGAAACACAGATGATCTGTCCTGCGATCTGCAGGCGTTCTCAGCACAGCGCCACAAGAGCCTAGGGCAGGAGTGGGGAAGGGGCAGGTTCTCATGAGCGGCAAAACACCCCTTGCTGCGGCTCCCGCTGCAAATGCGACCCCGCATCCAAACACAACGAAGCCGTATTTCAAAGCATCCATCAACGCTGTAAACAATTGTCAAACACTTCCTTGGCCCTCAGCATCCAGCCTGCAAGCAAGTAAAACGGCATGCACCAACCTCACAGAGACCACGCTACAAGTTAGAAAGCTGGAAACGCAAGAATTCAAGAAGCGTCAGGGCCGGCAGAGGAACCGACGAGGCGCTGCCTCACACACCAGACACTTCTTCTGTGTTGTCGCTAGCCACTCTGAGTAGCAGGACACTATTTGGGTTTTCTGAGTCATCGATCAGCTGCGCGGGAGCCGCCCGGACAGCTGACCAGTAACTAGCATCGCTGCTTAGGGATGCGGATTTCTCGAAGGTGAAGGGGGCAAGTACTGGAGACGATGTCAGGCGTGTATGATGAGGCACCTTGAGCTTCTTGTTCGGCCTCCCACCCAACACGCTGCTTGTTCGTTTTGCTTAGAGTAGTCACAGGGGTAGCGATGAGCAGATTGAGAGATAAAGCTGCGGCAGCACAACGCGAGACCGGGGAACTCCTGGACATCCCTACGAGTGTACAAGAGAAGCCGCCACATCCGCGTTGCCTTTATCATCTCAGGGTTTGTTCCGACTCCTGTTGCAGAGGCATGAATACCTGCCGCTGCAGTTTTGCATGTGCATTCACGGGCACAAAGGCCATCCAGGTGTACTCCAGTTTGCGAAGACGAGTATGGAAGCTAGTTTTACACTGTTCGTGCCGTAGCTGTATGAGGTTGACACTCACCTTTCTACTTGCGTACGGGCTGGCTGCTGATACTCAAGTAGGCGCTTTCCATTTGTCTGAGATGTTGATGGCGTGCATCGGGTGGCAGCTTGGGCAGGCCTGCACTTGCCTGTGCCTTGCAGAAGAAGTTGCAGTCAGGTGTGCTGCAACTCACGGCAGGCTGGCACGGTGGTTGCATCATATTTGTCCTTGAGCCCTCGCGCAACGGCATCTAGGTGCAGTGGTAGAGCGCTCAGTAGCATGGTAACAGTGGATATATTGGTGCCTTTGTTGTCCGCTTTCCCAAAAAAATCTACCCTGTACTCACATTCTAGCTCTACGGGATGTTTCCGATTTGACCCACCAATTTCCTTTTAGGCCGGCACAAGAGCGCTTCTCAAGGCTCTGCGAGGTGTCAGTTGGCATCTTTTCTGTTAAGGGAGGCTGAGGCTGCGCTAGGGCGTCGAGGGAAAATACCATACACCATGGGACCCTGGCATGGATGTGCAGTCCCGCTTGCGCTGCCGCATGGCTGCTGGCCATCTCGCTTTTCGCCAGCCTCCTTGTTCCCCTAGAGTACTTAATGCATGCGTTTGTGCAGATAAGTCTCGTGCTAATGGTGGCTGAATGCTTTGGGGAATTTGTAGTGGGAGTGAGGTGAGGTGACCCTACAGGGCGTCTAGCTCAAATGGTAGAGCGCTCGCTTAGCATGCGAGAGGTAGAGGGATCGATACCCTCGTCGTCCACATTTAGCATGCCGGGTGGTTTGTTTGCCTACCAACGCATCCCCGTGAGTTTTGTGCTCAACGCAGTGAACAAAGACTACGCAAACACTGCCTCGGAAGCTATACAGTCAGCAGACAGATGACAGATGCACACAAATAGTCTAAAATAAGCTTTATGCCTTAGGTTTAGAGAGCATCGTCGAACTAGGCTGAAGATTGTAATGAGCTGCAGTAGAGTCCGCATGCCTCAGATGAGAGTTTCGAAACACAGATGATCTGTCCTGCGATCTGCAGGCGTTCTCAGCACAGCGCCACAAGAGCCTAGGGCAGGAGTGGGGAAGGGGCAGGTTCTCATGAGCGGCAAAACACCCCTTGCTGCGGCTCCCGCTGCAAATGCGACCCCGCATCCAAACACAACGAAGCCGTATTTCAAAGCATCCATCAACGCTGTAAACAATTGTCAAACACTTCCTTGGCCCTCAGCATCCAGCCTGCAAGCAAGTAAAACGGCATGCACCAACCTCACAGAGACCACGCTACAAGTTAAAAAGCTGGAAACGCAAGAATTCGAAAAGCGCCAGGGCCGGCAGAGGAACCGACGAGGCGCTGCCTCACACACCAGACACTTCTGCTGTCTTTCCGCAAGCCTCTCTGAGTTGCAGGGTTTACCCATCAGCCACCTGTGGGACATAGTCCAAAATCCAAGGCAGGTGGGTAGACGGGTTGGCCTGTTACTGTCTTCTGAACACCTTAGTGCAGTACTGGTAATCGGCAACCCCTTATGCAGCCATAACCAACGACGCTTTTCAGCATGAGCCAGCCTTGTGGTCTGCTGGTTAGACTGTTTTTAAGCACGCACTTTATCCTCCATGATGATCCTGCGTACAAGTAGTGATACGAGCACCAACTTCACGCAGCGCTTCATGCACTCACTGAAACCGTACAAGTAAGCGTACCTCAGCCACCTGCCGATTCAAGGATCAACACACTAGACAATGTTAAAGACAATGTTAAACGTTTTCTTAGCTTTCGTCTTCTAGTATACGCACGCCTATGGATGCATACAACTACATCTGCAGTGTTACGATACACCACTGCACCACTGCGGTCCCCTTGGGATCGGTTTTGATTATTAACCAGTGGCAAGCGCACGCCTGCCTAACACGTATTTTGTGACTTGTATACAGATAAACTTACTAAGACTGGGGTGAATTTGAACTGCTTCATTTAAGCGTTGATTTCCCCGGCAACAAGCAGATAGCTTAACGGGTTAACAGCTTCCATGCAGCTGTTGCTCCACGCGCCGCAGAGGCAGGCGAAAGCAAGAAAATGAAGATACAATAAAGTATAAGGCTCATGTTTGAGTCTTTACTCTCTGTGTTTGATTCTATGCTTTCGTTTTGGGGGCATTTCTCCCCTATGGTCTATTGTTCTGCATGCTTCGCGGCGCTGATTAACTAGGTTGTTGCCAGCAGCATTATCTGCCAATTTCCATCATGTTTATACTCGATTTACTTTATTGAGACACATTTAGTTAATCAAATTCATATATCAAATCCACATTTCTTTGCTTTCCCACCGTTCAAGACCAGCCGTCGGCTGGTCGTCTCCCGCGGGCGGCGGACAGCCAGGCCAGGGCGGGACATTCCCCCTCGTTTGTCTTTAAGTCTTTCTTTCTTTTTCGTTGTCTGTTTGAACCACTGAAAGCCCGTAAAGGACTGCGAGTACGCTGTACACAGTCACAAGCCCCCACAATCCCAATTTGGGCTCCAGTGGAGCAGACACCTGGGCACCCCACACAAACCAGCAGGAGCATTGCAACGCATACACGCAGCAACAACAGTAAATCTCATCAACAGCGCCAGCAGCAGCTGTTGGGGGGGCACAAGGGCAGATTCCGAGGCAGCAGAATCCGGAACCCCTCAACAACCACCGCAACTATAGCCACAAGAACAGTGGTGGCGTCATCTAGAGTCTCGGACACAGCAACGGGTGCAGCAGACGCGTAAGCTTGAAGAATGTCGCACCCAGAATCGGAGTCAGTGGCTTGCCGCTGGTTGGAGAGTGCTTCTACCCATGACGAGCGCTTATCTTTTTCCTTAGGCAGCCAGCATTTCATTGTAAGAAGGATGAAGGCGGGAGACTATCCGGCAGTGCGTGCTCTGCTGCCCCTAGTGAGCCGCTGCCAGCAGCAGCTGCAGGAACCCCATATGTCTGAGGTGCTTCGTTTGCAGACTTACTTGCCTTTCTGCTGCTTTGCTGCAGCTGGTTCTCCTGACGCTGCTGCGGCAGAGGAGTCTGAAACTATAAACGGGACAAACGGCTGTGTATCCAAGGAGCTTGTTGAGGGACCGCTTTGCGGATTTTGCGAGGTGTACATACTGCCCCACTTGGGTCGCTCGGCAGACGGGCGACTAGAAAGGGTGGTCGTTGACCCTCAATATAGAGGCCAAGGCGTTGGAACGGCTATGTGCAAAGTGGTGCTGCAGTTTGCGAAGGAGCAGCTCGGCTTGGGCAGAATAGACCTCACTGTTGAAAAGGAGAACGCCAAACACATATACACCAAGCTGGGATTCGAACCCGTGCGCACAGAGACCCTCAGGCTACAACACTGAGGCTTGTGAGCGAGCAGCGTGAACTGTGTATTTTCACCACCCCAAAGAGTGCGGTGCACAAAGCATAAGCTGACTGAATACATTCAAGTAATGATAAACCACAATCTCAGCAGAGGCACTGGAAATGGCATAGTGTTGGAGGGAGAGAAAACAGTAGGAGGGAGGAGTCAGCTAGATACAAATAGGCAGGAGAACGGTAAAGATTGTGTCCATACAGCAGGACCGACGATAGCAATAGTAGTAGAGGCAGTTTGCGAGGGAATTACGGCATCACTCCTAACAACAAGTATACATCTGCAACGGCACCCCTAGCATTACTAATGAGGACAGTAATCGAAATAATAGTTGCAACAGCAATAAAAAGAAGTGCCATCCATATGCACTTTCAAAGGACGGACTAACAGCGGCAGGGGGGGAACCGAAGGAAAACACAGAAAGCAGCCGTAACCGCTGCACTGCACAAACAGATACTGGGGCGCAGGCATTCAAGATAGTAGGGATGAAAGCCTAGATGCCGGCAACAGCCAACGGCAGACAAATATCATACGCACACAGACAGAGAGACACACTAGCGAGCAACAGGTACAAGGGAGCGAGAGACAAACAAGGAGAGGCGGGAGGGAACCAGCAGAAATATTAGTACACGAAGAGTCGAGCGGGAGCAGACGCGAAGTAGAGAACAGAAAGCGGACAGAGGGAGCAAAGCGAGAGAAACTGGAGACAAGCAGAACTGCATGGGGGACAGATGCGTCCCTTTACATCCGCTTGGGCCTTGGCAGAGGCCCCTCTCCCTCTGCAAGGTCCTATTTAAAAGCTAATGTGGGGCGTCGGCAAACGACCCCGACCCAGCTAGCTAGCTGCATGGTTACGTCGCAAGGTACCTGACAGGCTAGCCATGCGGTTAGCTGGCTAGCTGGGTAGTTAGCTACTTAGCTAGCAAGCTATCTAGCTGACTTGTTTGCTATCCGCACCGAAGCGCTCCACAGAATCCATCCTCCTCAACCGAAAGCGTTTGCGCTAGAAGACGCCACTACGCAGCTGGGGTGCTCGTTACACCTCATCGATAGTGGTGCTGCAGCAGGTGTTATTGCTAGCACATGATTCTACAGAATCACGCAGACCTATACAAACATGCTACACTAATTTCTACCAGCTAGCTGCAGCTAGCTGCAGCAGGCTGCCTGCTGCAGCTAGCTGCAGCAGGCTGCCTCCAACGGCGGCCCTGCCACAAACGCGCAGCACTGGCTGCCGCTGTCGCAGTCGCAGCAGCTGCTGCTGCGGTGTCTCTTGATTAGAAGATGCGCTTCCAGTGCCGCTTCTTCGCGTGGTAGTTGCCCCACTCTTTGCCTGTAATAGGCACCTTGTGTACGTACCCTTCAATTAACCGCTCCATGCGCGGAAGGCTCCACTGCCACTGCTGCAGCCGCTGCTGCAGCGGTCTCTGCAGTGGTTGCTCTGAGCTGTACGTACACCCCAACACTCGCACCTCCCCAGACGCATCTACACTGCCCAAAAGGGCCGACCGGAAATACCTTCCCGGAGGCCCTCCTGGGGCCCCCAGCGACTCAGGGGCCCCAAATGCCTTCGCCGTTGCAACTGGCCTCTCAAAATAAATGCTGTTCCTGTTGGTGCTGAATAGCAGCACACCATCTTCTGCTGTCATTGCAACGACACCCGGCAGCAAGCGGCCTACAGGTATCCCTTCCGCCTGTCCCTCTTCTGCTGCTATTGTTCGTTGCTGCCGCGTGAGGGGAACAACTCCGAGAGCAGAAGCGCTGCCTTGCTGCTGCTGCGCTACTACTACGCCCGCTTCCGTTAAGGCCAGCACGTGCTGCACTGCAGCACTGGCCGGCAGCAGCAGCTGCCACCTACAGAACCAACACACATAACAGATACAACACAAATATTCTTCTGGGCACTTTCTGCGGCTGCTCCTCGTGCTACTGCTTATTCCGCTACATTAAAAAAGGCGTACCCCTTGACCACTGCAGCAACCCGCACTGCAGGTTTTGCTGCCACAGCAGCAGCATCCAAGCTGCTGCTGCTGCAGTTGGTGTCGCGAAGTGTTTGGCCTGGCATAGCAATGAAGTCGCTCTCATCGGTACATATAACGCAGCAGCGAATCGTTTGCTGTGCTGCAGCAGCAAGATCAGCTGCAGCAGCAAGCGGGGCCTCTGCAATTGCAGTTGAACCCTTGCTTGATGCTTCTGTTGCTGCAGCTGCTGCCACGGCAAGCTCGTAATGAGCCAGCATTGCCTCCGCTGTCTCAACGTCCATGACCAGCGTGTACTGCTGCTGTTGCTGCGGCTGCTGCTGTAGCTGCTGCTTCTGCTGCAAAAGCAAGCCCCAAACCTCAGCAGCTCGGGCCGGCGGCGTTTCAACAACGAGGGCCTCTGCTGCGGCATCAGCAGGCAGCTGCTGCAGGGTTACCTGCAGCGGCAAAGGCAGAGGCGGTCTCTGCTGTCTACTCAGCAGCAAGATACTGGCTTGCTGCTGCACAAGCGGCAGGACCGCCGCAAGTAGCAGTTTTGGCTTTGCAAGCGCAGCAGCAGCAGCAGCTACAATGACATCGTGCCCTGGAGAGACATGATGCAGCAAATGATCCTTGTTGCGCTGCAGCTGCTGTTTTGCTGCTGCTGCCGACAGCACCACACTGCGTGGCTGGCCCCAGCAGCGGCTCGCCTCCAGTAACAAACCCCACGAATCACTAGTCAGAAGCGTGTTGCTGTTGCTCTTGCTGCCACTGCTGCTGCTGCTGCTGCTGGTACTAGTGCTAGTGCTATCCCTTGTGCTGTCGCTGCCGCTGCTCTCAAGAACAGCTAGCGCCTCCTTCAGTTCTTGAGGGGCCTTCAAGGGGCCCCCCTCCGCTGTTCGTAGAGGCACCCACTTGGTATGTATTGACAGACTGCGTGTGCATAAGGGCCCCTCTTTGACAAACAGTCGCGCCCTTGCTGCTGCTGCTGCTGCTGCCTGCTGCTGCTGCTGCTGCTGGCCAATGCATATATCGGTTGATGCTGGAGTTCTAGCCCCGCAGATGCATGCATGCAGCCCCAATTGTTCACACAGAGTAGCAGCAGCACCTGCAAGCGCAGGATGCACCAGCAGCAGCTGCGTCCTTGCTTCCGATAGCTGCTGCTGCAGCAACCGCAAGGATTTGCTGCTGCAAATAACGCTGTTGCTGCAGGCAAAGGTTCTAGTAACAAATATTTCTCCCCCTACTTCTTCCACTGCTGCTGCCAGAGGCCTCGCCACAGCCGCACTTGCTGCCGCTACGCCACCTGCTGCAGCAGCTGCAGCTGCTGCAGTCTCTGCAGCAACAGCAGCATCATAAAACGGTAGTGGCACCGCGGTGCCTCCTACTGCAGCAACAGCCGCCACTGCAGCAATCAATAGGGGAGATGGGGGCAACAACAAACCAACGCGGAGCCCCGCAGTATGTGGCTGCTGCTGTTCCTGTTGCTGTAGCTCCTGCTGCTGGTGCTGCTGCTCCTGCTGTTGCGCTTGTTGCTGCTGGTGGAAAGCGATGCCATAGTATTCGCAGGCCTCTGGAATTTGGGTAGCTAGGGTCCTGCAGCAGCAGCAGAAGCAACATCAGCAGCAACAGCAGCAGCAGCAACCGAATGCAGCCGCCTTCCGATGCACCGGTGCTCTCCGGCAGGGAGGTGCTGCTGCAGAAGCAACACAAATTAAAGCAGCAACTAAAGCAGCAGACACAGCAGCAACTGCAGCAGGAAGCTGCCTCTCACTGTTGCATGCGCTGTAGATACACCGCGTCGGCTGCGACTCCATCTGCCTGAATGGCTAGACGATCCTCACCAGATAACTGCAGCAGCAGCAGCATCAGCAGCAACAGCAACATCAACGAGATAGAGGAAACATCAGGCTTCCTCATTAGCAGCAGCAGCAACAGCAGCAGCAACAAGCGAACATAGGCCTAATCCTATACCTGATTAAACAGAGTGCTGATGCTCCTCCTTGCGCCCATGAAACTGCTGCTGCTGTCTCTGCTGCTGCTGCAGCTACGACAGCAGCAGCAATGGCTGAAGCAGAAGGGGAAGCAAGTCTGGTCTCCGACAGCCCATCTTCTTCTGTAAGAAAGGTCTTCTGCTGGAGCGTAAGGCCGACAGGAAGTACCTGCTGCTCTTGCTGCTGCCGATGGCGGTGTTGTTGCTGCTGCTGCTGCTGCTGCTGGTGTTGTTGTTGTCTTGGTTGCTGCTGTTAGTGCTGCCACATCCTTCGCCGCTGCAGCTTGCTGCTGCAGCAAATCGCAGCGGCACGGGCGCAATGTATTGCGCTGGAAGGCTGCGCGCCTAACGATACTGTGCAGCATAAGCGCTGCTGCAGCGGCTGCTGCTCCTTCTATGTGCTGTTGTTACCCCTCTCCTTGATACTGTGATTGCTGCTGAGGTTGCTGCCCCTGAGGCTATTGTTTCTATGGCTGATGCTGCTGCTGTTGCAGCTCCTGCAGCGGATGCAGTTGCAAATGCGGTCGCTGCTGCAGTTGCTGCTGCAGTTGCTGCTGCAGTTGCTGCTGCAGTTGCTGCTGCAGTTGCTGCTGCAGTTGCTGCTGCAGTTGCTGCTGCAGTTGCTGCTGCAGTTGCTGCTGCAGTTGCTGCTGCAGTTGCTGCTGCAGTTGCTGCTGCAGTTGCTGCTGCAGTTGCTGTTGCGGACGGCAGCCTCAAGCTGGCTTGGCTGTTAACCCAACAAGTGTGGTCTGAGGGTCCACATGTTATCAGAAGGAAAGAAGGTCGCGGGTGGGATCGACTCAGCTCTTAAAGACAGCAGCAGCTACAAGAGCAACAGCAGCAGCAGCAGCAGCTGCAGCAGCAAAGGGGGAAATAAAATGAACAGAGAGACGTTAACACACATACCATACAAAAAGGCTTAGTAAAGATGATCCTTGGCTGATGAATGAAAGCATCGATGAGCTGCTGCTGCTGCTGCTGCTGCTGCTGCGTTGCATGCACACATTCACTAAACCAGAGGCGCCAGTGTCTGCTACTGTCCTGACAAATTGGCCGCTGTCTCAGCAGCTCATATTGTATATTTGATATTTCATTTTATTTCCAGTTTGTTCCAGCTACTGCTGCTGCAGGGACGGCAGCAGCAGGAGCAGCGGCAGCAGCACGCGCTGCTGCGGTTTCAGACAGCAGCAGCGCCGCAGCCATCGGCGGTAGAACTATTCAGGTGTACATACACCGACTCGGCATTGCTTAATATTCTCAGAAGAAACACGAACTGCGCCAGCCGCTGCTAGAACACAGCTGCAGCAGCAGCAGCAGCAGACACAGGGGGGGGGCCTGCTGCCACTGCTATAGCAGCAGCACCACAGGCTAAGGCAGCAGCTGCACGCAGTGAATCTAGTTCCTATAGGTTTCTAGAAACGATGTTAACAGCGTCATATCACAAGAAGTCTCAACAGCAGCAGCAGCAGCGTGAACAGCCGCAGCAGCTACGACGGCAGCAGCTGGAGCAGCAGTAGAGGCGACAACAACAACAACAACAACAACAACAGCAGCAGCAGGGGCAGCAAAGGGCTGGAGATGCGTCTCTTGCAGTTTAGGGCCATCAATCATCCGACCGCTGCAGTCCGTACATAGCACAGAAGGAGCTCGTTCTACAGAGTAGAGAGCAGCAGCAGGATCAACGAGAGAAGCAACAACAACACTCAGACAAACAGCGGAAGCCGCAGCAGCAGCAGCAAAAGCTTTGCAGGGGAAGATGAGGGGCTCAGACTCTCCTTCTCCAAGGCCTCATCAGCCTCGTTTGGGAGCAACTGCTTCAGTAGCAGCAGCACCACCAGCAACAACAGCAGCTGCGGCAGCAGCAGCGCTAGCTGCTGAGGGCAGAAGCGCAATTGAGGTTGCTTCCCTCAGACGCATTGGAGATTTCCTGCGAGTTGTTGAAGAGCAACACCGCATGCAGCAGCAGCAGCAACATGGGGCATTTCTTACGTCCGTGGCTGCGGGTTGCACTCGCCAATCTAGCAGCAGCAAAGGCCTCCAACAACAGCAGCAACAGCAACAGCCTCTCCTTCCTGCTCTGCGGGGCCTGCTGTGCGACCTGAAGGTGTTGTGTGATCGTGCAGAATATCGCGACAACAACAGCAGCAGCAGCAGCAGCAGAAGCTGTCTGGGCGACGACCACACCAGGAGCAGCAACACTATGAGAAGCAGCGACGGCGACGCAGCAACAGCAGCAGCAGCAGCAGCAGCAGGCCCCTCTGTGAGATGTGCCATTGAAGAGCTGCTGGGATCCAAGGGGCCCCTGGGTGCAGCCGAACACAGGGGGCTGTTGCGCTCTCTCCTCAGCAACGAAGCTGCTGGTGCTGCTGCTGGAGCCCCTGCTGCTGCCCAGTGCTGCAGCAGCAACTTCTTCAAGACCAACGCTAGTCCGCTTCTCGCTGCCTCCTCCTCGGCTGCTGCTGCATCGCCTGTTGGTGCTGGTGCTGCTGGCACTTCAGCCCGGCCCGCTGGTGCGGGCACAGCAGCAACAGCAGCCGCCGCAGCAGCAGCAGCAGCAGC
Source organism: Eimeria praecox (assembly GCA_963920595.1). Classification (NCBI taxonomy): domain Eukaryota; phylum Apicomplexa; class Conoidasida; order Eucoccidiorida; family Eimeriidae; genus Eimeria; species Eimeria praecox. The sequence continues at coordinate 2,463,037 of OY986953.1, forward strand.
AGGCGCAACAACAACCGAAGCAGCAGCAGCAGCAGCTGGGGCGGAGGCTGCGTTGCGTATGCTGCGCGAGGAAGCAGCAGCAGCAGCAAAAGCCGCTGTTGCTTCGCCGCGGCTGCTGGCTTTTGAGGGGGGCTCCATGCGTGCTGCTGATGCTGTAAGACTCTGTGGGCAGGCGGAGGTCCTCAGCTCAGCTCGCTTCATACCTAAGTATAGAGGAGGGCCCCGGTGCTGTACTCCGTCGGGTGCAGCAGCAGCAGCAGCAGCCGCTGCGGCAGCAGCGGCAGCGGCTACTCCTGCAGCAGGTGCAACAGGTGCAGCAGCAGCAGCAGCAGCAGATAGCAGCAAGCTCTATCAAGCCTGGCTGGACGGCGCCTATATGCCTCAGTTTGATGATAATGATGAATACACCGAGGAGACAGACCCAGGATACACCCCAATCGATATGACAGAAACAGAATTTCTTGCTGCATTCTGTGGGGCCACGCACCAACCCTTGGGGGGCCCCCAAGGAAGCCCCTCCTGGGGCCCCCCACAGTCGGAAGGTATGCATCCGTTGCTTGCACTTGGCGTAGAACCTGCTGTCGATGTTGTAGGGGCGAGGATGGAAATGGCTGCTGCTGCTGCTGCTGCTGCTGTTGCTGATAATGATGATTGCCAGAAGCGACAGCAGCACAGTGTCTTGAAGCAACAGCATCATGGAGAGATGCAGCAGCAGCAAGCCACCTTGAGGCATGCTTCTCCGTCTGGGGCTGTTGATGAGCCTCCTCCTTCGGCAGCTGCTGCCTCGGGCAGCAGTACTCTCTTTAGAGTGGGGGAGGATAGCAGCAGCAACAGCGGAGGGCGAGGCAGCAGAGCCACAACTCGCCCCTCATCTCCGGCCTTCGGGGGGTCCCCTTCATTTGCAGGGGCCCCTACAGAGTCTGCAGCACGAGAAGCAGAGACCTGGCAGCAACAAAAGAAGCAGCAGCAGCAAGAACAGAAGCAGCAAGATAGCCCCGCTCACTTTGGCCGATGTCCGTCGTTCGAAGGCTGTACAGACACACAGCCGAGCAGCATCATTCACCCCACACCGCTTGCAGAAGCAGCATCAACAGCAGCAGCAGCAGCAGCGGCAGCAGCAACGACAGCAACAGCAGCAGCAACAGCAACAGCAGCAACAGAGGAATGCCCCGCAGTGTCCTCTGAGGATGAATTGGCGGGGTGCGGCATGCAGGAACAGGTGGTGTCTGGGACTGCTCCAGCAGAGATGTTGGACGAGCAGCAGCAGCAGCAGCAGCAGCAGCGGCTGGAGCAGCAGCAGCAGCAAGCGTACCTAGCGGCTCGAACGTGGGAGGAGAAGTACTGCGATGGAGATAAGCAGCGCTTCAGACAGCAGCAGCAGCAGCGTGCTGCAGCAGCACTTGCTCTTGCTGCCTACCCTGCCTCTGCAGACCCTGCGTACCCCAGGCCGTGCCGTCTGAGGGGCCCCCGCAGCAGCCCGGGGGGCCCCCCTGTAGAAGAGACGACGGTGTATGATTGCTTCAACCTCAAGGTTGTATTTAAAAGAAACACAACGGGGTCTGATGGACATAAGGAAATGGTGCTGCCAGCAGGAACCCTTCTAGGCGGCAGATACAGAGTGCAGCAAGAGGTAGGCAGACTTCTTGCTGCTGCTGCTGCTCTTGTTGCTCCTGCTGCTGTTGCCTCCCCTCCTGCTGCTGCTGGTGCAGCTGATGTATTTGGTGGTCTCGCCGCCCTTCTTCCGCTGCTGCAGCAAACTGTGCTGCGGCTGTAGGCTGTGCTCTTAAAACCCAGTGGAGAGGCATCTGAGGGTTTACTGTGTAGGGTTTAGGGTTTACAGTTTAGGGTTTGCGTTTGAGTTGGCGGCGTGCTGCAGGTCGGGGCCGCGGCCTTCTCGCGCTGTCTCCAGGGCATCGACGAGTGCACTGGACAAAGGGTTTGTCTCAAGGTTAGTTGCTGCTGTTGGTGCTGCTGTTGCTGCTGCTGCTGCTGTTGCTGTCGCTACTGCTTTTGCTGCTGTTGCACCAGCAGCTGATGCAGTTGGTTGCGTTGTTGTCTTGGTGATTACGTGCATAGCAGGCGGCAGGTGGAGTTGTTGTGTGCATCGACAGCAGAAACTGAGTTAGTTATTTCTGTTGCACTTGTTGTATTTGCTGCTGCTGTTGTTGCTGTTGCTGTTGTTGCTGCTGCTGCTGCTGCATTATTAGGTGATGAAGAACGAGAAGGAGTTTTTGGATCAATCTTTAGATGAGGTTGCGGTGTTGCGTTTGCTGCTGGCCAATGGGGACCCGGAGGAGCAGCGTTTCTTGCGTTTGCTGGACTGTATGTACGTGGGGGGTCACCTGGTGTTGGTGACAGAGTTGTTAGATGAAGATTTGTACACCTTCAGTACAGCGTTGAAGAGGCAGCGGCAGCCTTCCTTTTGGAGCCTGGGCCGGCTGCAGCGGGCTGTCCGTGATGTGCTGCTGGCGCTGCAGTTCATACACAGCCTGCATATTATTCATGGTGACCTTAAACCTGAGAACATCCTCGCCTGTTTCACGGCACCCCTGGCGGCGCGCCTCCAACAGAAGCAGCAGCAGCAACGACAGGCCCACAAGATAGAAGCAGCACGCAGACAAAGCAACGGACACTGCAGCCCGGGACACTGCAGCAGCAGCTACAACCCAAGCCCCAGCGCGAGCAGCACCACCAGCACCAGCACCAGCACCACCGCCAGCAGCAGCAGCAACAGCAACAGCAGCAACAACAGCAGCGGCGTGTCTGGTGTTTGTTCATTATTTGATCGGAGTTGTTTGGATTTATTCAGGGTGAAGGTAATTGACTTTGGGAATTGCTGCTTCAGCAGCGACGAGCTTGTGGTGTATACACAGTCGAGGTCTTACAGGGCTCCTGAAGTGCTGCTTGAGCTGCCTTACTGCCAGCAGATAGACATATGGAGTTTGGGGTGTATTGTCTACGAGCTTTGGACAGGTGAAATGCTGCTAGGCTGCTACTCTGTGCCCTCGTTGCTAGCGAAGATGGTGGGGTTGCTGGGGCCCATCCCTAGCTACATGGCTCGGTGTAGCCCCCTCAAGCATCAGCTGTTAGACCCAGAGGGTTTCTTGTACACATTTATCGACAGCATATCGTCCGCACAGGAACATCGACAGCAGCACCTCTCGCTGCAACAGCAGCCTTCAGTCAGCTGCGATCTCAGACCCCCCGAAGACACCCTCCTCAGTGTTGTGCAGGACCACCTTAACAACAGACAAACCCGCAGCTCCAGACACCCCATACCAACCCACACCAGCACCAGCACGAACAGCACAAGCAACAGCAGCAGCAGCAACAGCAGCGCTGGCAGCGGCAACAGCCGCCTTATTCGGTTCTTTGTACCGAAACGCACCAGCCTCCATCAGCGCCTACGCTGCACAGATGAGGTCTTTGTTGATTTTGTCGCTAAGATGCTGCAGATCGACCCCTGCAAACGCTGGACGGCGAAGCAGCTGCTAGCGCATCCCTTCCTCACTCCTGGCCGCTACCTAGACGGCATCCAATCCCCCTAAATGCGTGCATTCACATTCTCACCCCACAAGGGCCCCAAAGGGGGGTGGGGTTTGGGGGGCCTGTGCATGCTGGGCAGGCGCCCGAAAGCCCCAAAGCACAGTGAATGCCGACTCCGCCCGGCACAACTTAGTGCCTGTCTGTAGACGCCGTAACAGGCAATCAAGGGCTCCTGCAATGCCCTTCAATTCGGGCTGTCTGCCAGTTGGCGGCCCTGGGGGCCCCTGGAGGGCCCCCTGAGGGACCTTGGAAGCCCCCTTGCCGATCTTAGTAGACCTGAGTAATGCCACCCGAGATGCGGAAGGGCCTACGCTAGAAGACCCTTGAGGGGCCCTCTTTAGGGGCCCTTGCATTGTATATAGATAGGGGCCCCATTTAGGTTTGCTCCATATGGATGTAGCTTGAAGGTATACGCAGGGGGCCCCTGAAAGGAAACGAACTTAGTTGTAAAGGGTTAAGTAGAATGGCGCATTGTGAGCTAGTGAGGGAGGGCACTCTTTAGTTGTGGGCCCCGCTTGAAACCGTTGGGGCCCCCAAGCGGCGGCCAGCCCGAATTGGGGGGCCCATACATCGGCGTCCGTACTCTACACATTATATTACACTAGTGACTCTGTGGCTCTGCGGGGGATACAGAGCATGAAGGCTTTTTGCTGCTGCTACTCGGACAGGAGAAGATAAACCGCAGCAGCAGCAGGAGCTGCAGCAGCCGGAAGAGCAACAGCCGCAGCAGCAGGAACCGCCCTTGTGGCGTGCTACAGTTGTGCTTTGTTCGGCTTCTCTGCTAGGCGAATGCTGCTGCTTCGTGCTTGCTGCTGTAGGCAGCACTGTACTATACAGAGCAGCGGGTAAGCAGTGTAGCAGGAGCTGCAGCAGACGAGAATTGCAGACATCGTAGAGGCACACGGTGCGAGCGTGGGGTTGAAATACGCTAAGGTCTGCTACGCCTGCTACAAAGACCCCTGCTGCTGCATACCCTAGCAGCAGCAGCAGCAGCAGCAGCAGCAGACCAAATCCCGCTGCAGCCGCGTCAGCATTCGACAGCTGAAGCAGCGGTGGCGCACTTTCTACTGTTGCTGCTAGAGCAGCAGTAGCCCAAGCATCCGATCAACGCAGCAGCATAATCAGCAGCAGCAGCACATGAAACAGCGACGTCGCCTGTCTTCAAGAGACAGAACTCTCGGATATATAGGGCTGAAGTGTATCTCCACCATAAGCACTACGGCAGGCATTGCTGCCTCTTGGCTGCTTCTATCGTTGCTTGCTGTCAGTTATTACTTTTATTATTAATTCTTCGTATTGCTGTCTCTCTACTTTGTTCGTATTGCCCTCCGCCCCACAGTATTCTGTACTATGAAACTTCACTTATCAGCTGTTCGTTCCAGGCCCCTCCCCTCGTACTCGGGCTACTTAACAGCAGATCGATGCATCTGATGCTGCTGCTGCAGCTAGCTGGAGCAGCGTGCTGCTGCAGCAGCAGATACGTCAGTCTCTTGGTGCCTATGGGTGGCAGGTAGCCGACACAGAGGTTCTCGGGTAAACCCTAAACCCTAGGGCACGAAGCTCAAACCCTCCCAGATAGCAAGGGCAGCTGAGGGACGCAAAGGACGAGACCCTCCCCCCTATATACAAGCCCGGGGGATATTCCACGAAAGTGCTGCATGCAGTTGGCTGCAGAAGCCTGCAGCAGCAACAGCATCTGCTGCTGCAGCTGCTTCTCGGTGCTGCTTCAGCTGCTGTTGCTGTTGCAGCAGGTGCAGATGCGTATGGTGGGTTTAGAACATCACAGTGAAGAACATAGTGAGGAAGGTGTAGCTAATGTAGCACTGAAGGAAGAAGTAAAGGACCTCGAAGGCCAAGACGAAAGAAAACAAAAAAGAAAACAACCCCGAGCTCATCGTAGCCAGCACCATCTTCATCACTTCTCCAAATACACTAAAGGCCAGCAAAGGCCGCACCGCCTGAGAGACAAACACAAGCCTACCTACTAAGAGCAATAAACCCTAAACCCTAGCCAACGACAAACCCGCAGCGAACTGCGCCTGAGTTCTCTTGATTTGCATGTATTCTCGGGTCTGTCTTCTCAAGGATTTGGGGTGTCTGTACACCTGGAATGTAGTGCGTGCCATGAACATGAAGTAGAAGCGGAAGGACAGAAGATACTGTATAGCAAAATTAACCATCTTCAAAGGCCTCAGAAACTCAATTGCCATAGGCGAGGGTATAAGCCCAGGCTTTGTACGTGTGAGCGGTGCTGCCAGGGTCAGCACAGCCCCCTTATCTGAACCTCTTGGGGGGGCCCCATGTGGAGACGTGGGGCCCCCCAAGAGGGCCCCCGAAGAGGGCCCCCTCGAAATGGTACTGAAATGTGCTGCTGCTGCTGCTGCTGCACGGCAAGGTTGCAAGCTGCTTCCCACAGCGCCCTGCAGGTAAAGAATGAAGAGAGAGAGAAGACGAAATCAACAGACATAATAATATAACACAGAAACAAACACAAAAAAAGAGCAAGAGAGGACAGGGAGGCGACATAAAGGGAAGGAGACAACACACAGATACTAAGAGGGGGACAGCATAAAGATTCAAACACCGGTGCCACTCAGACAAATAATATGCAGGACGAAGCATAAACACAGACGAAGAATAAAACGGAGACACCCAAGACAGATTCAAAGAAGGAGGAGACACAAACAGAGACACATGAACAGCGATACAAACACAGATATCTAATCTTACATATATATATATATATATATATATATATATATATATATATATATATATATATATATATATATATATATATATATATATATATATAAAGACAGCCAATCAGAAGAGACAAAAGCGTCAGGGGAAGGACACGGGCAGACAAAGGAGGCTGGCGGGAGGATATACAAGAAACAAGCTAAACAGAAGATTGGCTAGCTGAAGAGAAAAACAGAGAAAGACCACCACAGGCAGGCATTAACACACATATACAAAGATAGGGACACAGACAGAGACAGAAAAGAAACAAGTGACATAAGAAGGCCCTTCGAGTCATCGCACCGTCATCCCAAAGCGTGCGCCGCAAAGCCCTAAGCCAGTCCCCGTGCTGCGCACACCATAAAACTAAACCCTAAACCCTAAACCATCAGCAGCAACCCCCTACACAACAAAGAAGCAGCAGCAGCCACAGATCCGTGTCCCCTTCGGGACAGATAAGCGGCACAGTCGTCAAGTGGATGCCGCTGCACTAGTCCGCAAGTGTACATACACCGGAAACACAAGACCAACGAATACGTGTTTGCCTTAACGCCAAGACAAGTGTACACACAGACTACGGACTACCCAAACGCAGGAGGGTTTAGGGTTTAGGGTTTGGAGCCAATAAGCTCAAGAAGAAATGGGGGCTTAGGAGGTCACCTGAGCAGACTCCTCCCTGCAGAGAAGCAGAAGGCACGTGATGCGGCAGAGAACGCCATCCTCGTTGCCTCTTCTGTTTGCGTGTGCGGTAGCAACAACGTGCTGCTGCAGCAGCAGCAACAGGAGCAGCGGCAGCAGCGGGACAAGACTGCGGCGATGGCCTATAGACCTCACAAGGTGAAAGCCTTAAGGCAGGATATTAATAATAAATTACAAAAGGGGAGAAGGGCCGATCCTTCTTCTCTAGCAGTGACGGGGGCCTCGATGGCACGCTGTGGGCGGTGGCAGAGAGGCCCCGAGGCGAGACAGCCTCCAATCCTCTCGTTGAAAATAACGTGAATTATAACAATATCCACAATAAATAGTTACGTCTTTTCAGTTCAAGTGTTTGGTGGCCCCAGCAACCCCAACAGCAACAGACCCGTTGCTCCCGCTGCATGCGCCGACTCTGGCGGCTTGTTGCCTTGCTTGTCTCACGGCCTGCATGGTTCTTTCTTTAACCGAAGACCCAATATAGTTGTTTATGATTTATATGTGTAATTAAAGAAAATAAAGGGAAACAAAAAGAGTAGGGAGGGAAAACGTATAAACCAAACTGGACGACGAGGGTATCGATCCCTCTACCTCTCGCATGCTAAGCGAGCGCTCTACCATTTGAGCTAGACGCCCTCACACGGTGGCCTCCACAGCTCCCCCGCACGAAGGGTGTTTTATAGTTATTAGCCTTCCCTACTGCATTTGTCGGGCTTTCACCTGCAGTTAATATTATTTTGCAACGCAGAGTAGTCGAGGGTTTCTACGGTGGAGCTGTGCTGAGGGCAGGCGGTGTCTGCAGCCTTCCTTTCAACCAACTCCGCACCCTGATGTACGTCCATGCGCACATATTTGAGTGTATGCATGTGGCAGTGCTCTCATGGGTGAAACAAAGGCGGGAGCTGCTGCAGCGAGCTCTGCTGGGTAACATGCGGTCTTGGTCTTGGGCGAGAGTGACCCGTTAAGGGCGTCTAGCTCAAATGGTAGAGCGCTCGCTTAGCATGCGAGAGGTAGAGGGATCGATACCCTCGTCGTCCATGTGTGTCTGTTTTTCCTCGCAAGCTCTACAAACCTCACCGGTTCTGCATTGACGAGGGCTTTTAAAAGCTGCATCAGAACACAAAGCACTAGCAACACTACAGCACAACAGGGCGTAGTGACAGACTGCTTACTGGCCTGAATGCAGACCCCACCTTCAGTTTCGTTGGACTACCTCTCAGTTTGGTTCGACTATCTCTCCCTTATGCTGGCCTTGTGCATGTAGCCATCCTTGTTTTCCACCACGAAGGATGACCAGTGGTCATTCGGTGAAATAGTCGGTGGCAGCACCTTGGCTGGTGCTGAGGTAGGCGCATAAGGCTTTTAAAGGGATGCTGCTCTTACAGTATCTACAGAGTAATTCTGTCTGCAGCTTCAGAATGTTGACTTGTTCTTGCTCCAGCCGAGGAGCTGGGCTGACGCAGCACTTGCCAAAATACCTAAATACCTAAGGACCAGGTATCTTTGAACGAAAAGACTGGACGACGAGGGTATCGATCCCTCTACCTCTCGCATGCTAAGCGAGCGCTCTACCATTTGAGCTAGACGCCCTTGTGGGGCTGCTGGGTTTAAATCCCGACACTCCTTGCGTACCCATACAGCATGCTAAGTAGGAGGCCTGCACGGGGAATTGAGTGTATGGAGGATGACAGAAGCGATAAGGGTGACTGAACATGAAGCTAAGCCACAAACAAACTAGCAGCATTACAGGCGCCCTCCTTTGTCTAGAAAGATACTGCTTCATGTATCTTACTGTTTGGCAAAGGCCTACCAGTTTCTATTGCATTGATTTCCCACAAAAGCCAAAAAGAAGTATATGATAAGGTGTATTCTTCTTCTGTCTTGTGTGGACTCTTCACGCGCTGGCCCGGTATTCTTTCTGCTAAACAGACAATTTTATTTTATCACTGACAGGATAAAGATAAGAAGCGTCTGAAACAGGAGCACAAGGCCAGCCTGCTCTATGTAAAGACGTGTCTGCTGTGCCTGGGTCGCAGACAGCTTGCATGCTTTGCTTTCTGTGGCTGTTTGCTTCTGTTTATCCAGAAACACAGGCGAACAGCTTCCCCTTGCGTATCTCTGCCGGCTAGCAGGGCCGTCCCGCTGCTGCGGCATGCATCCTTCTTCTGCTTACCGTACATTGCATTTCAGATACACTCCTTGCCTACAGGAGAGAAGGGGCTAGAGACCGCTCAGACTCAGCATAAAACGGCCTTCTTCGCTGCACTGTCAATAAGGAAGGCACTGCCTGTTACTGGGTGTATCTCAACATCGATTTCCTCTCAACTTTGGCTGTTGCTTGGGGGACTCAGGGCCTTGAGCATATTTCTTGAAGGTCGCCTACTTAGTAGCTGCATAGGCTTTACTGTCAGCGGCGGTGTCAATGGCAGCGATTTTCTTTGATTTGCCTTCCTGCCTCTGTTATAAAAGGGGGTTTTCGTCCTTTTGTACACTCTTTCTTGACCGAATCAACACCTCAAATGCTTTAAGCAATTAAACAAATACTTTCTGAGACAGAGTTCTCACTGTCCCGCAGGCGCTTCTAGCACAACAGCTCAGAGGTAATGGCTCAACACCTGAAAGGGAAAGGAGAGGCCAGCCTTGCTACAACTCCCAACGCAGGGCAGCACCGGTTGCATGCACATCCCAGCCCCATAGTGCACATACTCACCATCTAAAGCCTAGGGTCTCGCTACGGGGCTTTGGGCTGCATGCACATAACACCTCGTCAGAAACGATAAAGGTGCGCAAGGCATGCACTAGGCTGCATGCATTCCACCTATCGGCCAGAAGTCTAACCGAGAAGGAGCAGACAGTCAGGGTAGAGTTCGATAGGGTGTCTAGCTCAGTCTAATAATGATTACAGCGGCTTTTGATCTGTCGATTGCAGGGATTCGAACCCTCGCGAGCTTATAATGCCGCGATGCTCTCAGTGCGAAAACCTCCAGCCAAAGCAGCTAAAGTACTAGACAGTATCCCCATCCCTTTCTTTTCTCTTATACGAAAGTTGTTTAATGCTTAGTATCCGCCATTGTCATGGTCAAGGCATCTGTCCAGGATACGGTGAGAAGCAGAATGTAACGTAGTGCATGCGGCACTCAGCCTACACAGCACCGGGCTCACAAAGAGAAACAGATGAGAAGGAAGGGGTAGAGTCAAAAGCATATTCAGAGACAGAGAAAGAAAATAATAAAAAGAAACAAACTCATTAATAGGGGCACAGACCAACAAAAACGCAAGGAGACAGAAGAGCAGAAAAAGACACAGAACGGCTAACGCACAAACAGATAAACACGCTACCAAACAGATATGCATACACACAAACAAACAGGTAGACAGACGGAAAGCCAGATGTATAGCCGGCCACAATAACAAGCGAAAAACAATACACGCATCCACAGTGCTGAAGGTTCCTTAACGACGAAAGCAAAGCAGCAAGAACAACCCGCTGTCTATACATGAATATGTAGTATGCAATATACCTGTACATACATGTATATATATATATATATATATATATATATATATATATATATATACAGAGAGAGAGAGAGATTGCATGAGTAGATGCATGCAGAAAAATGATCTAATCCTAAGACCCTTTGTAGGTGCCGAGCCGCAGGTGGCTACGCGGTGTGTAGAAGTCGCATTGAAGAAAAAGTGACCCCGCAAGGGCGTCTAGCTCAAATGGTAGAGCGCTCGCTTAGCATGCGAGAGGTAGAGGGATCGATACCCTCGTCGTCCACTTGTTCACATTGTATTATGCTGTATTATCTTCCGCCTCTACCTCGTATACTTTCTACCTGCTTCCTCGCACTCCAACGAATTTTCTCTGTCCCTTCTCCCCCGATACAAATGTGCTTTTGCTGCTATTTACTTGTTGCCTTCTAATAAGAATGCATAAACAGGCGTAAACATATATCTGCTGTACATACACTTATAAAACAGCGCGGGATGAGCCCTTGTCTTTCAATCCCCGTAAGGCGCACCCTCCGAGGGTGAGCTGTCTGCCGCTGACACTCTAAGCTAGCACAGCGGCAGCTAGCAGCAGCGGGTTTGTTGCTGCTGCTGCTGCTATTATTGCTGCAACTACTACACGTGAGTTCAAGCCAACTCTACTGCAATCACAACCATATAGCATTTTGTTCTTTGTGCTGCTGCTGCTGCTGCTTCAGCATTTGCTGCAGCAGACGCTCTAGAGTATAAACCTGTTTTCTTTCTAAATCTGCTCAGTGTGGCACATAACCCTGGTGCTTCTTCGCGGGATCCGATCCCTTTCATGTTGACGTATGGCTGCTGCTGTCTCTCTCCTGCGCTGCGCCTCCTCTTCCTGATGTGCAGCAAACACCTCTTTTGTCTTGAAGTTGCAGTATGGGATCCAAAACACATGCTCAACAGGCATGCAGCCATCATTGCACCCTAAACCCTAAACCCTAAACCCTAAACCCTAATTTCTCCTTCGTAGGCTCACCAGTTCCTTCGCCATCGCACGCCTGGCTGTCTCTACTGCTGCATCTTGTGCTCGGATGCGCTCATCTCTGGCCGCTGCTTTAGCTGCCTTCAGAGCCTCGCGTTGCTCTCTTTCTTTTCTTTGAATTTGCAACGCTGCAGCCTGCAGCAGAAGACAGTTTGCTGCTCCTCTCTGTTTCTGTCTCTGTCTCTAGCGGCATTTCTCCTTTTATTTCGTTCATCACACCCCTTGTTTTGTGTCTATCTGCCCCTGAAAGTCTTCATGCTTGTCGATTGCTGTTTGCTAAGCTGTTTGCTTGCTGATGTGCTCTCTCTCTCTCTCTCTGTCTCTGTCTCCCCGCGTGTGTCTCCGACTGTCTCTTTAAAGCTGTGTGTAGGCCTTTTCAAGCGGTGTTTCTGTGCATATATACAAGCCTATGTTTGCTTTTATTTGTCTTTGTTGTGATTCTTTATCTATCTTTATCTATCTAAGTGCTGCAGGGGAAATGCTGCTGCTCACTTCTTCTGCAAGACGTTGCTGCTGTCTAGCTAAGGCCAGTCTCTCCATCCCCTGTACCAGTTGCTGTCGCACTGCCCCACAGAAGACGCCAGACCCCACACTTCTCTCAACACCGATGCTCCTCAAAGAAATACATACATGAATGCACTTGTATGTACTTGTATGCATGCACTTGTATGCATGCACGCACACATGCAAACACTTGTATGCTCTTGCGTATACGCATGCGTGCATGCGCGCTTGCATGCAGAGGCTCCTAGCGGTACACACCTCCCCTCGAACGACACGAACGTACCGGCTGGCTAGCTGACTGAGACTAGCTAGCCAGCTAGTCAGTACAAACAGCTACACCCATAAAGAAACAACGTATATGTGCACATACACATATGTACAAATATATATATGCATATATATATATGTATATATATATATATATATATATATATATATATATATATATATATATATATATATATATATATATATATATATATTGTATATGCATATCTATATGTGTATGCATGCACTGGCTCTTAATGTATATTAAGCTGCGCATGCGTGTAGAAGGCTGGCAGCGTCAGGTGTCTGTACACCTCAGCAGGGGAGACGGGGCCCTACCTGCTTGTTCAGCAGAGCGTTTGTTTCCCTGAGTATATTCATGGCTAATTTGTCTTTCTATTTGCTCCTGAGAGAGACACCTCAAAGACAGCAAAGCCTTGGTGCTCGCTGCATGCGCACATACACCCGAACAGAGATACTGCAGCAGCGCCCCACATAGCTACACTCACCTGTTTTAGAGCCTCTTGTTTCCTCATCTGCTTGATCTTCTTTTCTAGCAACTGCACAGACACACAACACACTACCGCTGCTGCTGCTGTTGCTGCTGTTGCTATTGGTGCTGTCAGTGCTTCAGCAACACCAGTTGTTGTTGTTGTAGCTGCTGCTGCTGGTGTTGCTGCTGGCTTCGCGGCGGCTAGTTCCTGTATTCGTGAGGCGTTTCCAGATGCTGTTGCTTTTCTTGCTACCCCCGTTTGCGCTGTTTCTGTTGCTGCTGCTGCTCCTGCTGTTGGTGTCTGCTGCTGCTGCTGCTGCTGTTGCCGCTGCTGCTGTTGCTTCTGCTGCTGTTGCCTGCTGGTGCTTTGCTGCTAACCCATTTCGACGCACGCAGAGCTGCAGCTCCCGCAGCCCATCGTTCTGCCTCTTTAGCTC
>OY986953.1:2481234-2493734 GCA_963920595.1 Eimeria praecox
TCAGGCTTAGAAAGATCAGATTTTAAGGCAGTCTTTGCGGAGGGGGCCCCCGGGCTGGGGGGCCCCTGGGGGCTGCCCCCCCCTACAGACCTTCTGAGGTTACGCAGGAGAGGAGAAAGGGTATCGTGTGCTCGCCGTATTTTAAGAAAGATTGTCTCTTCTAAATACTCTGCTGCATATACCTGCTGCCACTTAGGGAGGAGACGGCGGCGGAGACAGTCCTCATCAAACAAGAACTCCAAGAGAGATAAAGCTGTAGAGGGGTTTGTGGCTGCCTGAAATCAAACAACAATAAAACAAACAGCCACCTAGCTTCTCTCTCTCTCTCCCTGTCTCTCCCTGTCTCTCTGCCTTCCTGTGGCTCCGTTCATATCTGTCTCTGTCTGTGTTTCTGTATATATATATATATATATATATATATATATATATATATACTTCTGTCTGTATCTGTCTCTATATGTGCTTTTGTCTCTGTCTACTTTGTTTCTGTTTCTTCAGCAGGTATTTTGTGTCTCTTCTCCCTTTCTCCCCCACTGTAACAGGGGGTCAGAAAGAGAAAAAGACAGAAAAAAAGCAGAAAAAGAAACAAAAGGAAGAAACAAACAAACAGAAAAGAGAAACAAAAAAACTACGAAAAGATAAAACAGAAAGAACAAGACGAAGGAAGAAACAGAAAAAATCAAACAAAAGAAATAATCAAGAAAAAGGTAGAAACAAAAGAAGAAACAAAAGGAGAAGTAGAGAGAAAGAAGAAGTTAAGCGAAGAAACAAACAAACAAAAGAAGAAACAAACGAAAAAAGAAACAACCAAACGGCAGAGGGGGCAAAGGGAATAAATAAACAGAAAGAGAAGAAAAAGGAAGAAACAAACAAGAGAAGAAAGAAAAAGAAGAAACAAACAAACAAAAGAAGAAAGAAAAAGAAGAAACAAACAAACAAAAGAAGAAAGAAAAAGAAGAAGCAAACAGAAGAAGAAAAAAAAGAAGAAACAAACAAAAGAAGAAAAAAGAGAAGAAACAAACAAAAGAAGAAAACAAACAAAAGAAGAAATAGAAAAGAAGAAGAAACAAACAAAAGAAGAAAGAAAAAGAAGAAACAAACAAAAGAAGAAAACAAACAAGAGAAGAAATAAAAAATAAGAAGAAAACAAACAAAAGAAGAAAGAAAAAGAAGAAACAAACAAAAGAAGAAGCAATGAAAAGAACAATCAAATGGAAGAAATCGACAGAAAGAAGAAATCCAAGAAAGCACAATCAAACAAAACGAAGTAGAAATAAAAAAACAAAATAAAAAGAAAAGAAAATAGAAACAAAAAGAAAAAGAAGAAAAAGAAGTAAATCTTACAAGCAAGAGACGTTGGAAGACATCGCCTCCTGTCTCAGGTAGAGCGAAGATAGCTAAATACAGAAGCACAACGAATCTATATTTATCTGTTTTGTTCCTGCTGCAGCAACCTGCTTGCTGCTGCTGCAGCAGATAATCTTCAAGCAAAGGCTGCAGCAGCTGCTGCTCGCATAAGGCCCGATCTGCCACCTGATATGCCAGCGTTCCGAAGGGGCTCGATGAGGGGCTGCAGCAGCAGCAGCAGCAGCAGCAGCAACAGCAGCAGCAGCAGCAGGTGCAGCAGCAGCAGCAGGATGTTGCAGCAGGTGCAGCAGAAGCAGCAGCACGTACAACCACAGCAGCAGCAGCAGCAGTAGCAGCAACTCAAACACAGCCAGCATACACATCTACAGCTCCCCCGCCCCGCCCCCCCAGAGGAGCAGCGGCTCGACACCCCACAGCTCTGTCTGTACACTGCATCTTCCTGCAGCATCGGCTCGGCTTCCTGTTTGCTCTACAGTTATTCTATCCCTGATAACCGTGGCTAGCTATGGCTAGCCACAGGCATAGGCGGTCAGTGGTGGCTAGCTGTGGCTAGCTAGGGCTAGATGAGGACGGCTGTGGCTAGCTGTAGCTACTGTGGCTAGCTAGCGGGCTGCAGTAGTTAGCTATAGTTAAACATGTGAGGCTGTGTGGGTGCAGGTAGCTGTGCCCTCTGTAAGCAGCTGCGGCTAGTCGTGGCTAGCCACGGCTAGCCGTGGCTAGCTGGATGGCCATGGGGATGAGAGGCTTGAGTGGGGGGGAATGGTCTGAATAGCTCTAGCAGTGGGGGTGGTTGGGCAGTCGGGTTTTAAGTGCTGCAGCACTTCCAGCAGCAGCAGCAGCAGCAGCAGCAGCAGCAGGGGCAACAGCACCAGCTCGGGTTGCTGCTGCTGGGCTGTCTCGTGCATGCGTGTGTTTCTTTAAGTAAAACTTTGATAGAAAAACGTCAATCAGCTCTTAACTATCTATCTCTGTACACTTCATATAGATATTTGCTTGCATGCTACGTGTCTACTGTGGGGCTTGGCCTCTTGCTGCTCTCCCAGCCCCAAAACACCTGCTGCTGCAGTAGCCTCACCCCCCCACCTCTTCCCACACTTCATGTGCATTCTTTGGATTCTTCATAAGTGCCTCTAGCACAGAGCTGCACTGATCTATTACTTCTTTGTAGGGGAAAGGGGGGCCCCCTGGGCCCCTGGGGCCCCTACTCGAGCCTGGGGTGGGGGGAAGGGGGCCCCCCAGCCCCCCCTCCACGCCACTGACTGCTGCTAGCTCGAGACGCATAAGGCCGCGGGTTCGATTCCTAGCAGAAGGTTCAAAGCAACATAGGGTGCGATGTCAGTCTACAGCAACCCCGAGCGCCAGCAGCAGGGGCGGAGGAGCCCCGGCCAGCTCCCCTCTTGTCCCCAGCAGCTCCCTGTTAATATTATATATATTATTAATATATTCAAAGAATAATAATAGAGAATGAAGGTTAGGGCGGTGGGAGGGAGCACAGTATACGAAGACAGCAGCCAGCGAGTGACCTTGGTCTGACTGTATCTTCCCTCTCTTTGTGTTTTTTTGGTTGTTTTGGAGTTGAATCTGGAAGAATATGAGTGTTTATTAATATATTTCATTGCAAAAGCCACAATATAAACAGAAAAACCTACAAACAAATCTCGTGCATGCACGATAGGGCCCCAGCGAGCGCTAGCATCGAGGTGGCTGCCCGGTCCGTATTGGTCTGTGGTGGTGGGGTTGTATGGTTGTTTTATATGGTTTTTAATGTTTTAATTAATTTGTTTTCTTATGAAACAGCAACATAATTGAATTAAAACTCAGAAAGCAGAGCAGAAAGAACCAATAACAGTACGTTACCTACCTTGCACCGAGGCAGGCGAGAGCAGAAGGATAACGGTCTCGGGCGTGAGGGGCTGTTGCAGGGATATCTATTATTTCTTCTTCTTTCTGCTTGTACAAGTATAGATTTACGTATTATTATATGAATAAAATAAAAACACACAATAATTGTATACAAATACAACAGTCAGAGGGGGATCGACTCCATATGCTTATATATATTATCTACTGACATGGGCTGGTCTGTGCAGTTTATACAGAGAGGCATATGGGGGTGTGTGTGCGTGGTTTTCTGACTCTATTCTTGTCGATAAGGTACTTTGTTTAGATAAATAGAATATAAAGGAGCAGCAATAACCCTATAAAAAAGAAAGAAAGAAGCTATTCTCGTATCCACATTTCGCTGCTCTGCTCTGAAGCTAGAGACAAGCAGTGATAGCAGCATCAAAGCTGCGAGGGAAGAAGATAATACTTTCATATATTTTATGTTTTTTTTGGTTTTGTCTTGTACATTAAACTATATCATTTACTTATAAACATATTTTGGCTGCTCGGGGCATGTTCTATACAAGCAGCAAAGCCCCCATCATCATCATCATCATTATCAACAGCAGCAGCAATTGCTGCTAGACTCGCACGTAAGAGACAGCTACTCCATCTTCTTCTGTCTCCCCTCTCTATCAGGAGGAGGCGCGATCGTGTCATTCTGGCTCTGTCGCGCGTCCTAAGGCTGCTCCGCCGCAGCAGCCTGCAGCTGCATCTGCTATACCTGCTGCAGCAGCTGCTGCTGCTGCAGCTGCTGCAGCTGCTGTAGCTGCTGTAGCTGTTGTAGCTGCTGTAGCTGCCGCAGCAACAGACTTTACATTCTCTCTGTCTGCTTTTTTCCTCCGCTTTGCTGCTGACTGTGCCACAGCCACCAAGCAGAGCCAGCAGACGGGCAGCTGTCTGTTTTGAAGGCTCTCAGACACAGGGGCCTCCAGCGTTTTCTAGAGGATTGTGGGCCCTAAGCTTATCTGCTGCTGTTCATTCCGATGCAGCAGCAGCAGCAGCAGCAGCAGCGGCAGCAGCAGACCTGACGCGGAGAGCCCTAGTTTTTATCGGTCTTCGCTGCAGCAGAAGCAGCAGCAGCAGCAGCAGCAGCCGTCGCCGCCATCGCGGCCTGACGAGCAGCAGCAGCAGCAGCAGTAAGTACATCATCATCAGCAGCAGCAGCAGCAACAGTGCAGCAAGAGCAGCAGGAGCAGCACGATGGGTCGGAGGGCAGCATCAGCAGCTTCGATTCCTTTGTGTTTAGATTTGTAGGAGCTACGGCTACTTCAGGGAGGCTGTGTGTGTTTGGGTTGGAGGTGGGGGGCCCCTGGGGGCCCTTGTTGTAAGAAAAGAAGATGGGGCAGTCTTCTTTGTGGGGGAGAGTGCTGCAGGTGCTGCAGCGAACAGTACAGCATGCTGCTGCTGCATCTCTTAAGAGAGTGGTGCTGGGATCTGTAATTAAGAGACTGAGCAAGCAGCAGCTAGAAGTAGCTGTGGGGGGAGGAGAGGTCTGTCTTCTCTCTATTGATATAGATACAAAACCCTTAAATGAGGCCCTGCATGCAGCAGGATGGGGCTGTCTTTCTGTTGTTAGTTGCTGCATAGGCTGCGTTACGCTGAAGCTACCTCTTACCCTACGTATATCACGCCCTACAATCGTCCTGCGTCTCGAGGGGCCCCTACAGGGGCCCTTTCAGGGGCCCCTAGCAACACCATCCCTGGGTAGGGTCCCCCTGCAAACAGCAGCACCACAACCACCAAACCCTGCTGCTTCTGCGGCTGCTGCCGCTGCAGCAGCAGCGGCAGCGGCAGCTGCAGCAGCAGCTCGCCTGCAGCCCCAGCAGCACCCCTACAATACGTCCGGGGGGCCCCAAGGGGCCCCACTGCAGCAGCGGGATCCTTCGAAAGCAGCAGCGCAAGGGCTGGTTGTACATTCAAGAAAAAGGGGGGGCCCCAGGGGGGCCCTCAGGGGGGCCTCCAGGGGGCCCCCCTACTGTGCAGGCAAACACCCTGCAGAGACACAGTTGGGACCCACTGGGGGCACTGTGGCCTCTGCTGCGGATGCAGCAGCAGCAGCAGCAGCAACTACTGCAGCAGGAGCAGCAGCAGCAGCTGCTGCTGAAGAGGCTGTAAGCAAGGGCTCGCTGGCTCAGGATAGAAGCCAGGCGTGCAGGAGAGAGGAGGCAGCTTCTCTGTCTGGAGGCCCCTGTTCTGTGGGGCTTTCTGAAGGGTACGGGACGGCTGGAGGACTCTCCGAGTGGGGGCCCCCCTCGGGGGGCCCCCCAGCGGGCGAAAACACTCTGTATGGTATGGAGTCGTTGCTAGCGCTGCTGCGGCGAGCGCTACACAGCGCAGCAGGGGCTGTTGACTTGTCCGTCGAACTCATTAGTATTTGTATCTACGCAGAAGAGGGTCCCCAGGGTCCCCCCCATCAGGGGGCCCCTCTTCAGACTCCACCTCCGGGGGCCCCTTCAGGGGCCCCCGGAGGTGGATTTGCGTGTTGCGACTCCTCACCAGAGCGTGCTGAGCTAGGAGAGGAGGGGCGCTTCCCGCCTGACAGCAGGAAGGAGATAGCAACAGCATCATCAACAGCAGCAGCAGCAGCAGCAGCAGCAGATAGCAGCGGCACAAGATGTGGGGTGTATGAATACCCTGCAGCTGTTTCTGTGGGGGCCCGTACCCTTCAGTTTGCTTCTTTGAGCAGCAGGCGACCACGAGAGAGCAGGCGAAGGCGGATGCCGTCTCAACAGGCAGGAGGGGGGCCCCCCTGGACGACAGGGGGGGGCCCCCCAGGGGGCCCCCCTCGGTCTCTATGGGCAATCCGGCTGCACCTTGAAGGCCTCAGAGGATGCGACTCCATAGAAGGAGGGGCACAGCTGCAGCTGGGGGGCTGCCAGCTGTCGCTGCTGCCGCCGCTGCCTGCTGCAGCATTCAAGTCAAAGGGACAAGACAGCTGGATTGCTGCAGCAGGTTTGCTGCTGCTCTCAACGAGGGCCCCCAATAGCCTTAACGGATGGAGTGTGCCCCTGCGTGCTGCGGGGGCCCCTCCCCCTCGGGAGCCGTCTACTGCAGCTGCAACGGGAGCAGCAGCACCAACAACAGCAGCAGCAGCAACAGCAACAGCAGCAGCAGCAGCAGCAGGGGATAATACTGGTCATATCATAGGGAGAGTAGCTTTGCAGACGCGGCTTAGCTCCGTTGCAGCTATACAGTCAGAGGTGCATTTAAGAGAATGTGTCTCGCTGCTGCAGAGACACCCGAGGGCTGCTGCTACAGCTTACGCGAGGGGCCCCCTAGCAGCAGCAGCAGAAACAGCAGCAGCAGCAGCAGCAGAAGGCGAGTGGACTGCCGGTCGGTGTAGCTGCGATGGCTGCTTCAATGGGACGCGCTGCCTCTGGTCTAGCAACAGCAGCAGCAATAGCAACAGCAGCAGCAGCAGCAGCAGCAGCAGCAACGAATCAGCAGAAGCTGTTTTTGACTATGGAGTTTGTCTTTCAATCCCCTTAGTGTTGGTGCTGCTTGGTACTGAGCATCTTCGGCTTCTACGTCTTATAGGGGAGGCTTTAGGGCTGCAGCAGGGGGCCCCTTCAGGGTCTGGGGGCCTTCGAACCAGCAGCATTTGCTGCAGCAGAAGCAGCAGCAGCAGCAGAATTAGCAGCAGCAGCCGCAGCAGCAGCACGAGCCACTTGAGCCCTCGCGACCCGTCGCAGGATCCTTCGATGTGTAGCGAACCAGCAACAGCAGCAGCAGCAGCAGCAGCAGCAGAGGAGGAGGCCTTCCATCAGGGCGTAACAGGCGAGCAGCTCTTGAAGAGCAGCAGCAGCAGCAGCAGCAGCAGCATTCGCGCGCTCACCAGTGACAGTAGTATATTGGCTTCTAGGGTTGAGGGTCTACAGATGCAGCAGCAGGGGGCCCCCCTTGGAGGCCCCTCAGCAGCAAAATCAACGTCAAGGGATATGCTGTTTGAAGGGGATGATAAGAAGTATCTCGGGGGCCCCCGGGACTCCTGGGGGCCCCCAGAAGCTGTGGGGCCCCCAGGGGCCCCTGAGCAGCAACGTGGGGCCCCCTGGTGGCGGCGTGCTGCTTCCTCCTTTTGCTCTGTAGGAGACAGTGGGGGGGTCGATAACAGTGTAGGAGGAGAGGGGGCCCCCTCAGCCTTGGAGGAGACAGATCTGCCAGATCTACCAGATCTACCGTTGGGGGGTGAAGTGCTGCCTCTGTTTGCTGCTGAACAGCACCTGCTGCAGCTGCAGCAGCAGCAGCAGCAGCAACAACAGCAGCAGCAACCGCAGCAGCAGAAGGAGAGACAACGCCTGTCATACCCTCTTCGAAGTAGGCTACAAGACGAGCAAGAGATGGAGATGCCTCAAGAAACGAGGCAGCCGCTGCAGCAGCAGCTGCAGCAGCAATTGCAGCAGCTGCTGCTGCAGCCAGGGACGGAGCCGCAACAGCAGCAAAACAGCAACCGCTGGACTGAGAACGAGGCAGCAGCAAGGGTGAGGAAGCAGCAGCTAGCAGCAGCTGCAGCATGCGAAGCCCACTATACCTGTAGACGCTCTGAAGCACAGCAGCAACAGCAACAACAGCAGCAGCAACAGCAACAGCAGCAGCAGCAACAGCAGCAGCAACAGGGAGGTTTGCCACAGCTGTGCAGTCGAGAGACCGTTTGTGCTGCTGCTCCTGCTGCTGCTGCTCCAGCTGCTGCTGCTCCTCCTGTTGCTGCTCTTGGGGAGGGTCCTTGTGCTGCGTATCCGTCTGGCTTTGACAGCAGCAGTGCAGCAGCAGCAGCTGGACCCCCAGCAGCAACAGGAGCAGCAACAGCAGCAGCAGCAGCAGCAGCAGCAGCAGCAGGTATTGCTTCTCCTCGTACGTCGTTTGCTGTAAGTGTTGCTGTTGATACGTTTGCTGTTCATCTTGTCAGCAGCAGCAATTTCTGTCCGCTGCTGCTGCCAGATTGTGGGCTTCCTTGGGGGCCCCAGGGGCCCCCCACAGCTCTTTCGTTCGCTGGCGGGCGTTGCTCCTGGGAGGGGGCCCCCCTAGGTTGCCTTGAGGGTACTGAGGGGGCCCCCGTAGAAGCAGATGCGACGCAGCAGCAGCTGCAGCAACAGCTGCAGCAGCAGCAGCGAAGCAGCTGTGGGGGCATCGAGGGCTCCTTTGAACTGGCAGAAGCACCAGCACGAAGCTTTGCTTCAGCACCTGCTGCGGCACCTGCTGCTGCTGCTGCTGCAGCAGCAGCAGCAGCAGCTCCAGTGGCTGCTGGGCAGAGCTCTGAGAAGGGGGTTGCATGCAGTCTCCTGTGGGCCCCTATGCCGTCGGCACATGTTGTGTCTCTCTTTATGTCGAGTTTGGCTGTCTCTGTCTTCTCGCCTAGCAGCAGCAGCAGCAACAATTGCAGCAGCTGCAGCAGCAGCAGCAATTGCAGCAGCAGCTGCTGCTGCAGCAACACCAGCAGTAGTAATAACCCACGCGGGGCCGTTGCAGCTGCATGCACACCAGCGGAAGCGCTGCTCTTGAATGCTGCGCCTCCGACTGTACCCTTAGCCGCAGCAGCAGCAGCAGCAGCAGCAGCAGCGGCAGCAGCAGCAGCAGTAGGACGAAGAGGGATGTCTCGTTCAGCAATCCCAGGGCGTCTGTCTTCTTTGAGTATGCTGACCCCGCAGCAGACACAGCAGCAGCAGCAGGTGCAGCAGCAGCAGCAACTACAGCAACAACAGCATCAGCAGCTCCAACAACAGCAGGTGCAGCAGCACGTCCAGCAGCAGCAGCAGCAGCAACAGCAGCAGCAGCAGCAGCCTTTGCATGTGATACAGAGTGTAGTGTTTGTAGGCCAGTGGGCTTTTCAATTTCTTGAGGCGAAGAAACACAAGACTGCTGCAGCAGAGGTAGAGGCCTTGGGGGCCCCTTGGGGCCCCCTAAGGAGGGTCTGGAGTAGCCTAGAGCGATTCAGGCAGCCATCGCTTGGGGAACAGGAAGCTAGTGCTGCTGCTGCTGCTGCTGCTGCTTCTGCTGCTGCTTCTGCTGCTGCTGCAGCAGCAGCAGCAGCAGAAGCAAGTGAAACTGAAGACGCGCTGTCTCTTGAATCGATTGCTGAGGCTGCTCGTCTGCCGCTGCACTTGAACAGCGGCAGTAGTGGGACTCTCAGCAGCAAATGCAGCAACAGCAGCAGAGACAGAAGCAGCAGGAGCAGGAACAGCAGCAGCAGCAGCAGCAGCAGCGCCTTCAGCACTGCGATTGTAGCTAGCAGCAGCTTCGAGTCTGAAGATATGTTTGGGGCTGTTGGCTTTGATGGCCCTCAGGAGACACTGAGAGAAGACAGCGCAGAAACACAAGGTAGTGCAGCAGAAGCAGCAGCAGCAGCCAGCAGCAGGAGCGTCAACAGCAGCAACAGCAGCAACAGCAGCAACAGCAGCAATAGCCGCAACAGCAGCAACAGCAGCAGGCAACCAGCAGCAGCTCAGAGCTCCTTGAAAATACCTGCAGCAGAAAAAGGAGGAGCAGCAGAGGCAACAAGATATAGCAGCGCAAGCAGCAGCAGCAGAAGCAGCCCTAGCAGCAGAAGCTACGGCCGCTTTAGCAGCAGCAGCAACAGCAGAAACAGCAGCAGCAGCAGCAGCAGGAACAGCAGCAACACCAGCAACAGCGATGGCCCTTCCCAAGGGTTTATTAAGAGGGGAAGACAGAGTGAAGACGAACAGCCTCCCTCTGACAAGGCTGCTACAGTAGCTGCTAAGGTCCCTCCTACAGCAGCGGCAGCAGCAAGAACAGCAGCAGCAGCAGCAGCAGCAGAAACAGCAGCAACAGCAGCAGCAGCAGCAGCAGCTGACAGAGAATCTGTGGATTGGCCTCGTGTAGGAAAGACCTCCGGTGCGTTTACAGGAGGGAGGAAGGGACGCGCTGCAGCCACTGCAGCAGCAGCAACGGCAGCAGCAGCAGCAGCAGCAGCAACGGCAGCAGCAGCAGCAGGAGGAAGGACGGGAGGAGGTAGGGGCCTCCTCAAAGGTAAGCGCTATGGGCGGAAGGAGGTCGGCTCGAATGCTGCTGCTGCAGCATTTCCGACAGCAGCAGCAGCAGCAGCAACAACAGCAGCAGCAGGAGAAACAGCAGCAAGAGAGCAGCAGCAACATGAGAACGAGCTGCTGGGGCCGAGTCTTGCTGCTGTTGAATCGAGCAGCGGCAGCAGCAGCAGCAAGTTCTTCTCCCCTCAGTGCAGCAACACACCTGATGGAGGCGCATCCGAAGCGGCGGCTGTATCAGCAAAATCAACAGAAGCAGCAACAGCAGCACGAGCAGCAGCAGCAGCAGCAGCAGCAGGAGCAGGAGCAGCAGCAACACCAGCAACAGGAAAGAGGGGGAAGCAGAAGAGTGCCTCAAAGCCTGGGGCGAAGCAACATAAGCTTGACGTTGAACAGACAACAGCAGCAGACACAGCAGTAGCAGCAGAAGCTGCTGCTGCTGTTGCTGCTGCTGCTGCTGTTGCTGAGGAGCCCCCACCGTTGGCTGCTGCTATGCAGTGTACAGACAGCGAGGGGGATGTGTGGGGAAACATTTTGGGAGGAGAAGTTTTAGACGATCCCCTCAGCACCTTCTCACTGCCCGAGCAGCAGCTGCTGCAGCACCTGCAGCAGCAGCAAGAGCTACAGCAGCAGCAGCAGCAGCAGCAGCAGCAAAAGCAGGGTTTGTGTGAGGACGTTGATATGCCTGGGTATACAGCACCAACTGGAGTCAGCCAACAGGGGCCTATCAGGGCAGCGGCCACAACAGCAGCAGCGGCAGCAGCAGCAGCAGCAACAGCAGCAGCAGCAGCAGCAGCAAGACTTGTCTGCTGTTCTGATTCTGGGTCCGTGCGGCCTTCTTCAGCCCCAGGGGTAGAGAAGCCTTCGTCGTCTGCTGCTGCTCCTTCAACCTATGACAGCAACGGAGCTGGAGCTGAGCTTCTCACGAGCAGCAGCAGCAGCAGCAGCAGCAACAGCAGCAACAGCAGCAGCAGCAGCGGCAGCATTGGCGTTCCGCAGCGAGTCGTGCCGGGGCTGCAGGAGCTGACAGAGCTTCTAGAAGCAGCAGCAACTGGAGGGGCCCCTGGGGGCCCCCCTGTTGAGTACAAGACGCATTTGCTGCTGTTTGGTGCTTGGCGTGAGGCAGCAACAGGCAGAGGCTATGACGCTGCGGCAGCAGCAGGAACAGCAGCAGCAGCAGCAGCAGCAGAAGCTGCTGCTGCAGCAGCTTCTGCTGCTGCTGCTGCAGCAGGTGGAGGGGTGGGGAGCTGCTCGAGGAGGTATAGACAGCGCGTCTCTGAAGGCAGTCACGGTCTGCATAGGCACAGACATCGCAGCAGCAGCAGCAGCAGCAGCAGCTGCAGCTGCAGCAGCATGAGCGGAAGCGGAAGCGATTACAGCAGCAGCAGCAGAAGCAGCCACTTGAGCTGCAGACGTACAGGGGCCCCCCCCCCTCTATTCAGATGTAGGGGCCCCCGCGCTCGTTGCTGCTGCAGAGACGAAGCAGCAGCAGCAGGATCTCCAGAAGCTCAGCAACGAGGCTTTGCTGCTGCTTCACCTCATGTAGAATACTGTTCCTTTCGACGCCGCCGACACAGCAACAGCAGCAGCAGCAGCAGCAACAGCAGCAACAGCAGCAGCAGCAGCAGCAGCAGCAGCACGGGGTTTGTCTTCGTCCCCAGTGCCTTGCAGTGGGCAGTGCATGAAGGCGTCCTCCTTACTCCTCTCTGTGCCCCCACTCCGATACATCACCGAGCAGCAGCAGCAGCAGCAGCAGCAGCGACAGCAGCAGCAGCAGCAGCAGCAGCAGGCGAGTCTAGGAGAACCTGCTCGAGTTTTAAAAACAAGCGAGAGGGACATTCGAACGCCGTGCTAAGAAGCTGCGAAGCTCCTGCTGCAGCAGCAGCAGCAGCAGCAGCAGCAGCTGCTGCTGCTGCTGCTGATAGCGTACAAAGACATCCGCTGCTCGCGCTGAGGCTTTCTTACTTCTGCTCTTCGATGCTGCAGCTAGCTGCTGCACCTCTGCAGTGTATAGACAGCTCAGGGGGGGGGCCCTGCGCCTCTTCGGGGCCCCACACTCCTCACGCCTTGCCGGCAGCAGCAGCAGCAGCGCCACCAGCACCACTCACTCCAGCAGCAACAGCAGCAGCAACAGCAGCAGCACCAACAGCAGCAGGCTGGAACATTCAGGCCTCGAACGCAGCGTCTCCTACATTGCAGCCGCTCTTGACTGACACAGCAGCAGCAGCAGCAGCAGGAGCAGCAACAGCA
>OY986953.1:2501234-2506234 GCA_963920595.1 Eimeria praecox
CTGCAGCAGCAGCAGCAGCAATAGCAGCAGCAGCAGCAGCAGCAGCAGCAGGATTTGCAAGCCCCGACGCATCTGATTTGTTAGACAGTGTATTTACATTTTCTTCTTCTTCTGCATGCACATATATATACATTTCTTTTGTTTGTGTTTTTGCTGCTGCTGCTGCTGTTGCTGCTGCTGCTGCTGCTGTTGCTGCTGCTGCTGTTGCTGCTGTTGCTGCTGCAGGGCTATAATGCTGCGGTGTATTAACAGTGTGCCTCCTTTAAGTTGTTTGTTACAAGGGGCTCGTCATATGAAGATATGGTTTGAGAAGATATTTAAGAAAAAGCGAGGAGGAGACAGGAGACAGTGTGTGTGGGGTGTGTCTCGTCCTGAGGCTTCCTCAGCTTATCATCGTGCTGCTGCTGCAGTACAGCAGCTGTTTGCTGCTATTGATGCTCATACACTTGCTGTTCTTCTCTTCAAACATGTTGCTGTATCTACAGCTAATGCGGGATTTGAGGGCTTGTGCGTTCTTCTCGCAAGGGGGGGCACCGGCTTACAGCCGTGGGCTACCCACACCCACTCTTGCTGCTGCTGCTGCTGCTGCTGCTGCTGTTCCTGCTGCTGCTGCTGCTGCTGCTGCTGCTTAATGTGTTGTTGCTGCTGTTGCTGCTTAATGTGCTGATGCTGTTGCTGCTGCTGAATGTGTTGCTGCTGCTGCTTCATGTGCTGCTGCTGCTGCTGCTGCTGCTGCTGCTGCTTAATGTGTTGCTGCTGCTGCTGCTTAATGTGTTGTTGCTGCTGCTGCTGCTTAATGTGCTGCTGCTGTTGCTGCTGCTGAATGTGTTGATGCTGCTGCTGAATGTGCTGCTGCTGCTGCTGCTTAATGTGTTGCTGCTGCTGCTGCTTAATGTGTTGTTGCTGCTGCTGCTGCTTCATGTGCTGCTGCTGCTGTTTAATGTGCTGCTGCTGTTGCTGCTTAATGTGCTGCTGCTGTTGTTTAATGTGCTGCTGCTGCTGCTGCTTAATTTGTTGCTGCTGCTGCTGCTTAATATGCTGCTGCTGCTGCTGCTGAATGTGCTGCTGCTGCTGCTGCTTAATGTGCTGCTGCTGCTGCTGAATGTGCTGCTGCTGCTGCTGAATGTGCTGCTGCTGTTGTTTAATGTGCTGCTGCTGTTGTTTGATGTGCTGCTGCTGCTGCTTAACGTGCTGTTGCTGCTGCATAGTGTGCTGCTGCTGCTGGTGCTGCTGCTGCTGATTGTGGTGGTGCTGCTTCTAAACCTCCTGCTGCTGATTGTGAATGTGCTGCTGCTGCTGCTGCTGAGTTTGCTGCTGCTGCTGAGTTTGCTGCTGCTGCTGAATTTGCTGCTGCTGCTGCTGCTGCTGGAGATGAATGTGCTGCTGCTGCTGCTGCTAGATGTGCTGCTGCTGCTGCTGCTGCTGCTGCTAGATGTGCTGCTGCTGCTGCTGGTGATGGTAAAGATAATGATGCTGCTGCTAATGTTGATGATACTGTGTTGTTGCTGTTGCTGCTGCTGCTGTCGCTGCTGTAGATTATGCGTCTGTTCTTGTTGCTGCTGGTGCTGCTGCTGTGTTGCTGCTGCTGCTGTTGCCGTTGCTGCTGCTGCTGCTGTCGTTGCTGCTGTTGCTGCTTCTGTTGCTGCTGTTGGTATTACTGCTGCTTCTGTTGCTGCTGTTGCTGCTTCTGCTGCTGCTGTTGGTATTACTGCTGCTTCTGTTGCTGCTGTTGAGGCTACTATACTGTTCGGGCTGCATGCATGCATGCTGCCGGTTCTGCTGCTACAGCAGCGGCGTTTGCCGTTGCTGCTGCTGTTTCTGCTGCAGCTGCTGCTGCTGCTGCAGCAGCAGCAAGGCGCATAAGCTGCTCCTTTGCTGCTTGCTTTGTATGGGTTGTTTTGGGGGGGTTTGTGAGCGAGCTCTCACCTTTGCTGCTGCTGCTGTGTCTGCTGCTGCTGCTGCTGCTGCTGCAGGTGTCTGTCTGAAAGGGCTTTACGGGGTGTACATACACTTCTGTATCTGCTAGATCGAGCGTATACACCTGGGAGCTGCCCTCCGTATCCTTCAGCTACTTTCCGTACTCGCAGCAGCAGAGGCAGCGATGTGCTGCTGCTGCAGCAGCAGCAGCAAACAAGCAGCAGCAGCAGCAGCAGACGCAGACCTAACGACAGCACCCAAGGCAGCAGAATACCGCTGCAGAGACCTTCGGCTTCGCATGCATCGTGTAAGCAGCAGATACACTTATCTGCTGCTGCTGCTGCTGCTTATATTGCTGCTGCTGCTGCTGCTTATATTGCTGCTGCTGCTGCTGCTTATATTGCTGCTGCTGCTGCTTATATCGCTGCTGCTGCTGCTTATATTGCTGCTGCTTACATTGCTGCTGCTGCTTACATTGCTGCTGCTGCTGCTTATATTGCTGTTGCTGCTGCTGCTGCTGCTGTTCTGATGCTTTGTCGGGCAGCAGGGCTTTCCTGCTATTGGTGCAGCTTACCTAGTTGCTGTTGTTGCTGCTGCTGCTGCTGCTGCTGCTGGGGTATCTACTGTATGTGCTGCTGCTGCTGCATCTCATATAGCTTCTGTTTGTTGTTGTTGTTATTTGCATGCATGCATGCATGCATGCATGCAGACGATGCTTCATCAGCAGATGGAGGATGCAGCCTCGAGGGAGGAAGAAGAAGAAGAAGAGAAAGAGAAGCAGCAAACGAATGGGCTGTCGTACATCTAGGAGCAGAGGGGTTCTATGAGGTAGGTGCTGATGGTGATGATGGTGATGATGCTCTTGCTGCTGCTGCTGCTGCTGATGCTGATGCTGCTGCTGCTGCTGCTGCTGATGCTGATGATGATGATGCTGCTGATGATGATGCTGCTGATGCTGCTGCTGCTGCTGCTGGTGCTGCTGGTGATGGCGTTGATGCTGATGTTTCTGATGCTGCTGCTGCTGCTGCTGCTGCTGCTGCTGATGCTGCTGTTGATGATGATGCTGCTGATGATGATGCTGCTGATGCTGCTGCTGCTGGTGCTGGTGCTGCTGCTGATGTTGTTGATGCTGATGTTTCTGATGCTGCTGCTGCTGCTGCTGCTGCTGCTGCTGCTGATGCTGCTGATGATGATGATGCTGCTGATGATGATGCTGCTGATGCTGCTGCTGCTGGTGCTGGTGCTGCTGCTGATGTTGTTGATGCTGATGTTTCTGATGCTGCTGCTGCTGCTGCTGCTGCTGCTGCTGATGCTGATGCTGCTGATGATGATGATGCTGCTGATGATGATGCTGCTGATGCTGCTGGTGCTGGTGCTGCTGCTGATGTTGTTGATGCTGATGTTTCTGATGCTGCTGCTGCTGCTGCTGCTGCTGCTGCTGCTGCTGCTGCTGATGCTGCTGATGATGATGATGCTGCTGATGATGATGCTGCTGATGCTGCTGCTGCTGGTGCTGGTGCTGCTGCTGATGTTGTTGATGCTGATGTTTCTGATGCTGCTGCTGCTGCTGCTGCTGCTGCTGCTGATGCTGATGCTGCTGATGATGATGATGCTGCTGATGATGATGCTGCTGATGCTGCTGCTGCTGGTGCTGGTGCTGCTGCTGATGTTGTTGATGCTGATGTTTCTGATGCTGCTGCTGCTGCTGCTGCTGCTTCTTTTGGTGGTGCTGTGTTTTGCTGCTGCTTGCTTTGCTGCTGCTTCTTCTTCTGCTTCTGCTTCTGCTGCTGCTGCTGCTGCTGCTGCATGTTTGTATCCCTCTGTCTTGTTTGTTTTGCTGCAGCCTGAGGGTGTAGGAGCAGGTTTAAGAGACGCCTGTCGGTGTATGTCTCGGGGGTTTGGCTCAGCTCGCGGTGTCTGTCTCCGACTGTATACAGCTAATGCTGGGGGGTTAGAAGTGCTGCAGCTAGCAGGAAGACTGCTGCCTACCTTGCTCCTGAGACCCCTACTAGGCTTCTCTGAAGGATGCACAAGAGCTGTTCAGGTAGGGTTTAGGGTTTACGGTTTACGGTTAGGGTTTAGGGTTTAGGGTTTACGGTTAGGGTTTAGGGTTTAGGGTTTAGGGTTTTGAAGGGGGGAGGGAGGGTTTCTTCATAGAGTTCTTTTAGGGCTTGGGATGTTAGAAAGCAGGGTTAAAGGGTTTAGTTTCGATGAATTAGGGTTTAGGGTTTAGGGTTTAGGGTTTAGGGTTTAGGGTTTGGGTGTGTTTAGGGGGCGCGCAATCAGCTAAGACCTGCAGCACGAGCGGAGTGGTTAGCTGCAGCTCGGAGGCCTCACGTAGACTTCGGGCAGATCTGTTCTGATGAAGACGATGATATGCTGATTGCTTGAATACACACAGCTAGCTAGCTAGATAGCTAGCTAGCTAGCTAGCTACTCAGCTAGCTAGATAGATAGATAGCTGTCTAACTGGCTGGGTAGCTAGCTAGGTAGCTGTCTAGCTAGTTACCTAGCTAGCTAGCTAGCTAGCTACCTAGGTATATGTATGTATGTAGATAGGTTGCTGGCCCTATTACTAGAGGAATCAGCTAGCTAGCTAGCTAGCTAGCTAGCTAGCTAGCTAGCCAATCAGCTAGCTATACATACACGGCTGCACTGCCTATACGGCGCAGCTGAAACTCCGATCTAGCTAGCTAACTAGCTAGCTAGCTAGCTGGCTAGCTAGCTAGCTGGCTAGCTAGCTAGCTGGCTAGCTAGCTAGCTAGAGGGCTGTCTGAGCTAGCCAGCGGACTTCCTGGCTTAGCGAATCGGCAGGCTTGATGGATGCGCAACTCCGCTGACAGCTGACGCCTGCATCTAGCTAGGTAGCTAGCTAGCTATCTGGCTAGCTAGCTAGCTAGCTAGCTAGCTGGCTAGCTAGCTAGCGGGCTAGTGAGGGCTAGAAACGCGCCGCCCGGCTAGCTGGCGGTGGTGTTAACAGCTAGCTGTGCAGCTAGCCAGGGAGCACGCAGCGCGACGAAGCGCACAGCTAGCTGCAGCAGAGCGGCCCCACACAGGCTATCCCCTCCCGCAGCTAGCTAGCT
>OY986953.1:2513734-2528734 GCA_963920595.1 Eimeria praecox
AGAGAGAGTGGCTGCTGCTGCTAGGGTTTAGGGTTTAGGGTTTTAGGGTTTGAGGATGCTTAGGGTTTAGGGTTTAGGGTTTAGGGTTTAGAGTTGTTTTTTCAGGGATTAGGGTTTGTAGCTAAGAACAGCCGGGTGTATTGCTGCTCTGACTCTGCTGTCTGTTTCTTTCTGTCTCTCTCTGTCTCTCTCTGTCTGTCTCTCTCTGTCTCTCTCTGTCTGTCTCTCTCTGTCTCTGTCTGTCTCTCTCTGTCTCTCTCTGTCTCTCTCCGTCTCCTCCCCTCTCTCTGTCTCTCTCCCTCTCTCTCTCTCTAAATTTCTCCGTCTCTGTCTCTCTCGTTGTGTGTCTTTCGCTGTCTCTGTCTGTCTCTGTTCTTGTCTACCTATGTGTAGATCTATCTATCTACTATCTACTATCTGCATATATATATATATATATATATATATATATATATATATATATAGAGAGAGAGAGAGAGAGAGAGAGAGAGAGATGTTTATTTGTTTAGTTGCCTGCATTTCTCTGTTTTATTTTTTATTATATTTTATTATATTTTATTATATTTTATTATATTCTGTTTCATTGGATTTTATTTTATTCTATTATGCTTTATTATATATTTTATGTTTTATCTTCTCTTACTATATTTTATTATATTTTATTATATTTTGTTCTGTTTTATTATATTTTATTATATTTTATTATATTTTATTATATTTTATTATATTTTATTGTATTGTATTATATATTATTATATATCATACAGTGCAAAACAAGAAGATATAAACTTCATCTCTTTCTCTGTTTTTTTCTGCTTTCTTCTTTTTATGTTTTGTTTATTTTTGGCTTCTCTTCTACTTTCCTTGCTTTCTGAAACCCTGCAATGCATGCAGCTAGCTGCTGCTGCTGCAGCTAGCTAGCTAGCTGCTGCTGCTAGCTAGCTAGCTGCTGCTGCTAGCTGCAGCTAGTTGCTGTATCGGTGCATGTGCCCTGGCTGCTGCATAAAGACCCCTGCTGATACAACAGAAGAATAAGCAGCAGCAGCAGCAGCATGAAGACAGGCAGCAGCAGCAGCAGCATCCAAAAGCGAGAGGCAGCAACAGTAGCAGCAGCAGCAGCTGCTGCTGCTACTGCTGCTGCAGTAGAGTTGCAGAGAAGGGTACAGAGAGAGAAAGCTCAAGTGAAGCCCTTAACTAGGAGTATAAGGGAGCTGTATATTAAACCCTAATTATATCATTGGCGGTGTTGCTAGCTAGAAAGCGTAGAGCAAATAGTTATGAAGACACACAGAAAGAGCTGAGGTGTCTGTACACCGTAGCCCTGCAACAGGAAGAAGAGGGTTTTGCTGCAGCAGACGATTCAGGTGTATAGGCACCTTCGGTTGACGAGAGCTTAACCCTAGAGAGAAGTAGAAACTAGTATAATTTTCTGTCAATCTGTGCATGTGTGTTTGTAATGTATAAAATAATAATTTAATTTAAAATATAATTTGAAAATATATTTTATTTTAAATATTAAAGAAAAAGAAGAAAAGAAAGAAGAAGGGGAGGGGGGGGGGGGGGGGCCCTGCATGCGCTGCTGCGGTTAGTGTATGTGCTAGTGTGATGTTTATGCGGTGTTTGTTTTGTTGTTTTTGTTTTATTTTTATTAAAATAAATCTAAAATATATAATTTTATATATTTATTCAAGTAGATATTTAATAAAAGAGAATTTTCTCCGTTGATACAGAGAAGACTGACACAGAAGAACGATGAGTATAGGGGCCCCTCAGAACAGGTATGGTTTTTTAGGGCTTTCGCAGCATTTATTTTTTAATATTATTATATTTAATGATTTAATTACTCTATTTAAACCATATACAAATCAATTATACCCCATACTCCTTGAAGATTGCGATGCCGCCGCATCGCTGAGCCTGTGTATATGCATGCATACACCTCACCTGCCTATACACCTGAGCTGCCTATACACCTGAGCTGCCTATACACCTGAGCTGTCTATAGTCTACTACACCTGAGATGTTTGGACACATGAACTGCACATACACCTGAACTGTCGTCTACCCGTGGCTGTCTGTATATTGTAAGCCTGATCGAGCTGCCTGTACACCTGAGTTGCCTATACACCTGAGCTGCCTATACACCTGAGTTGCCTGTACACCTGATCTTTCTGTACACCTGATCTATTCCCGGACAGTTGATTTGTGTGTACACCTGATCTGAGAGGAGGTGCCTATACACTTGAATAATATCAAGAGGGTTATCTGTATATGTCTGTCTGTATGTGTGTATGTGTATGTGTGTATGTATGTTATGTTTAAATGTAGCTTATCGAAGCTGTTAGATCTAAACCAGTGCGAGTGTAGGAATGAAGCGAATTCGACATCGCTTCATCTCCTTCTATCTAATAATAACGAAGATAAAAAAAACAACATCATCATACAATCAGGAAATGAGGACCCTCAGCTGTTTATATCCGTAAGACACAGACATACACACACACACATATTCACACATTCAAACCCTAATTCAACAGTTGTCAGGGTTACTTAGGGTTTAGGGTTTAGGGTTTAGGGTTTAGGGTTTGAAGGAGCATATCTCCCTCTTCTCTTAAAACCCCCAATTTTTTTTCTTTTCTGTTTCTTTTTAGGGGAGGGGGGGGGGGGGGGATCTAACGGTTTAGGGTTAGGGGTTTAGGGTTTAGGGTTTGCTCGCAGCTAGGGTTTTCTGTACCTGTTCGTCTTACGGGTTTACGGCTGAGAACGCCGCAAGGAGCTGCTGCTGCGGGCGAAGCCCCCAAACGTCTTCGGCTCTTCATTAATGATCCTACAAAATCTTTTTCTGATGCAGGCAAACCCTAAACCCTAAACCCTAGATACCCTAAACCCTAAACCCTAGATACCCTAAACCCTAGATATCCTAAACCCTAAACCTTCGTGCACAGTAAACACCCTAACCCCACCTTAAACCCTAAACCCGCATTCTTGCAAACACGGAGGTATCTGTTGAGGGAGGGAAAAGCAGCAGACTTCATAGCTTAGGGTTTGGGGTTTAGGGTTTAGGGTTTAGGGTTTAGGGTTTGGGGTTTGTGTGCTGCAGAGACAGACCCGGCAACGGATGAATTTGTAGGTTTGTTGGCTGTTGATTGTAGCATCACGCAGTACAGAAGCAGGGTGTACTAGGGTTTACTAGGGTTTAGGGTTTAGTAGGCTTTAGTAGGGTTTACTAGGGTTTAGGGTTTAGGGTTTAGGGTTTAGGGTTTGTGGTTTAGGATTTGCCCGAGGATGAGTCTCTAGAGGCTGGGCTTATGCTGCCTTTGAAGTCTGTTAAATATAAGAGCGTGGCTTCTCTTCAAATATTTGTTGGTAGGTGGTTTCTGAGGTGTATGTACACCTCAACAACAACAGCAGCAGCAGCAGCAGCAGCAGCGTGTTGTTCTCTAGCTGATGCTGCTGTTGCTGCTGCTGCTGATGCTGCTGCTGTATGCTGTCTTCTGCATGCATGCAGCGGATAGTGGAGGGGCCCCCACAACGAAGATATCGCAAATTGAAGTCTATGGGACCCCTGTAGACAGCCTACAGGTGATAGGGTTTACTAGGGTTTACTAGGGTTTACTAGGGTTTACTAGGGTTTAGGGTTTAGTAGGGTTTAGGGTACGTGGAGACGATGATGGAGTGGAGGCTGCAGTTTATTAATAAGGGTTTGCGTATAAGGGCAGAGGAGGGAGAGGATAGCTCTCAAGGTTTTAGGGTTTAGGGTTTAGGGTTAGCTAGGGTTTAGGGTTAGCTAGGGTTTAGGGCTTAGGGTTAGCTAGGGTTTTGGGTTAGCTAGGGTTTAGGGTTTAGGGTTTGTTAGGGTTTGGGTTTGCAGATGAAGGATTGGAAGCCGTTAAAGCCTGAGGAGAGTTTAGCTCAGAACGACACTTGAGGTTTATATTTATATTTTATTATTTTATTATTTTATTATTTTATTATTTTATTATTTTATTATTTTATTATTTTCTCTGTCTCTTTTATCTTCTTCTAATTACATCAAAGTACTAACAAAGAAGCAATATACGCATGCATGCATGCATGCATGCATGCATGCATTCAAAGCCCCAAACTCGAACCCCGAAACATTTATTGCGGTGTATGTACACCGTAGAAGCAGCAGTACAGCAGCTTACTCGCCTCCTCGCCTGCAGCTACTCAAGGGGGCCCCCAGGGGCCCCTGGGGGCCCCCTCATTTGTATCTGAGCTGCTTGCTGCTGCTCTAAACAGAGCCAATATAAGGATAGGGCTAGCAGCAGCAGCGGCAGCAGCAGCAGCGGCTGCTGCTGTTGCTGCTGCTGCTGCTGCAGCAGTTAATCTTATTGCAAGACCCTAAGGGAGGAGGATACCTGCTTATGAAGGGGCCCCTCGAAGGGTTTATCTTAAACAACGAGCGCCAGAGGGCCCCCTTAATCTCTATATGGGGATCCAGGGTACTGGGGGCCCCCTATGGGTACTGGGGGCCCCCTTTGGGTACTGGGGGCCCCCTTTGGGTACTGGGGGCCCCCTTTGGGTACTGGGGGCCCCCTATGGGTACTGGGGGCCCCCTATGGGTACTGGGGGCCTCCAGAGGCCTTAGATGGAGTTTGTAAGGGAGGAAGTGTTTGTTTTGGGGTTTTGTTTAGACGTTGACGATGTGCGGGTTTGGGGCTGCAGCGGAGAGTGTGGGGTTTGCGGTGTATGTACACCTTAGAAATTCAGGTGTACGTACACCTAAAATTTTCAGGTGTACGTACACCTGAATGTACACCTCAAAAATTCAGGTGTACGTACACCTGAATGTTTCGTGTGCAGCAGCAACTGACTGGGGATTGAGGATTCGATTTGTGTTCGTTGGGTTTATGTGTTTGTTTAATTGAACAGAAGTAGATGTTAGTTTAATAGGGGTTTAGAGGAGGGGACAGTTTGTAGGTGTTTTGCTGCTGTCTCTGTGTCTATCTGTCTATAGCTTCTCTTTCTGTCTCCTCTTCTAATCTTAAGAGGAGATTGAGGCATTTAAAACAATTTAAGCTAATGTATGCATGCGGCAGCTACACTACAACGCACACTAATTCTGTATAATTCTATATACCCCCTGTGCTGTCTGTCTGTTGGGGGTTCATATGTATCTTTGTTTGTATATCTGTCTGTATGCTTGTTCTTCTGTTTCTCTGTTTGTCTTTCTGTCTCTTTTTCTATCTATCTATCTATCTATATCTATCTATCTATCTATATCTATCTATCTATATCTATCTATCTATCTATCTATCTATCTATCTATCTATCTATCTATCTATCTATCTATCTATCTATCTATCTATCTATCTATCTATCTATCTATCTATCTATCTATCTGTTTGTTTATCTATCTGTCTTTCTTCTGTTTATTGTATCTGTCGAGGGAGGCCCTGCAGCAGTATAGGGACAGCGAAAGAGGAGGTTTCTGTGTGCTGTTTATATCATAAAAGCAATTAAAGCCTTCAAAAATAAAATAAATATGATATGTTACTAAGAAACAATCGATATGAGTATTGTTAATGAGCTGTCTGTACACCCGAAGAGGCCACAGCCGCGGGCGTGCAACATTCGCTGCATGCGGCGTTTGTTTTTGGATTTAGATTAAATAATTATTTGAAATATTAATTTATTTAATATTTAAATAATTAATTTTATCTAATTTACATTTAAAGTTGTCTTATTTTTCTTCTTTAGTGTCCCTCCATCGCTCGTTGAGGCTTCGTGTAGGCTGCCAGGGAGCGAGCAGCTGAGCAGCATCTCGAGCATCTTGATGTGTTTATTTATTTGAAAATATTAAAAAAATTAATTTAATTTAAGAAATAAAAAGTATATTTTAATTGATTTAGCTATATTTAATCTTAATTGGCAGCCTAGAAACACAAGATATACCCCCGTGCTCGAGGGGTTAGCTCTCCCTTCTATAGAAGAAACAGTTTTCTTAATATTCAACTTCAGGATTCAAATTACGGTGTACAGACAGACAGCAGCAGCGCTGTCGAGCTGCTGCTGTCTCCTGCTCTGAGGCCTCTCAGAAAAGAGGAGAAGACGAACAAAGGGGAATTAAGTAGACAGGCAAAACCCTCAACACGAGACAATAACGCCCATCAGAAATCATTGCTAAGAGCATGGGGGGTAGAAAGCCTCGAGAAGCTGCAGAGACACCGCAAAGGAGACACAATCTCCTTGTATAGAACAGCTACTAAAGTAATACAAAAGAGGTAAACCTCTTGCTGCTGTCGCGACCCTGAAAATGCTACTCTCTGTTCTCCTTGAATTCAAGGGCCCTGCAAAGGAGCCTGGCTCTTGTCTCGCTGCTTGGGGAGCTGCAGAGGCGGCAGTTTATGGCTGTCTCTTTCTAACAGCATTTGCTGCAGCAGCAGCTGCAGGGACTCTCTGGTCTGGAGGACGCTGTCGAGTGAGAAGCGACGGGCTTCTGCTTCTGCCGCTTGTTCTACTGTTGGCTCTAGGACAAGTTATGGATACAACAGCAGCAGCAAAGACAGAAGGATATGCTGCTCCGTGGCCCCATGTTGATGCAGACAAGATCCCAGTGCAGCAGCTGCTGCTGCTCTGCTGCAGTGGTGCGCTGGCTGGGTTAATGGTGCCCGTCAAGGGTCTGCTAAGGGTGGGGGCAGGGCTCTCTGCTGCTGCTGCTGCTGTTCACTTGCATCTAGCACTTGCTGCGGGTACTGCAGCTGCAACGGGTGCGGCTTGTACAGTCGAAGTAGAAGCAGCAGCATATGCTGCGGCAGAATCTGAAGCAGCAGCAGGAGCACGTCTCCTGCTGCTGCAGCTGTTGCTGTTGATGTCTTGCACTGCAACAGCTCCAAACAGGAAAGCAGAATTGGAGGACGAGAGGGGGGACCATCAACAGCAGCTGGTACATGTCTTACGATGCATGGTAGGGGTCACAAGTACTGTGGCCACAGTGAGGTGTCTATACACCCGAATATCATCTCCCTTTTCATGGGGAATTATCTTGGAGGAATGTTTGCCTCACTTTTGTATTCTTTTGCTGCCAACCAAAATTCTCGCGAGTTGTTTTTCTCGCTCTACTGCCTAAGTCATCTCCCTCTCTAAACCCTAAACCCTAGTTGACTGTAAACCCTAGCTTCCCCGTGGAGAGTGCAGCTCTTGCCCCACAGCAACAGAGGAAACAACAGCAACGAAGAGCCATGCTGCCCTCACATCAGGAGTGTGGCTGGCATCTTCTTTAAATGCTGCTGCTACAGTTTCGTGGCGAGGGTTCTTGACGTTACCCGCGGATTCGTCTGTAGACAGCAAAAGAATCAAAGAATCAAGAGAAGGGTTCCTCTGAAGTAGTTGACAGCTTCGTCATTGCCCAGGCATCTTCCCCTTCTGTGGCGATCTGTGATATCGAATTCGGCTGAGTGCTGATTTATTGTGTGGGAGAGATCTACAGAAGTAAGCAACTATGCATTAAACAGCAGTCACCACACAATGTCAGACGGGGGGGGTAGCGGGGAGGGCAGCCCTAGGAGGTCTGTCTCACGGCCAGAGTATAAACAACATTGAGGATGTTGGAGAGGGTGTTAACCTAACTATAGAGAAAGGCAAGCCTCAGATCACGGTAGAAAATAATTGCTATCGAAGGCCATGTAGATAGAAAAAATTGAGTTTCTATTTAAAAGGGAAAGAGCAAGGATCTCATGCAGCCCCCACTTATGCTGTGGTGCGCAGACCCATTCTTTTAGTGTCTGTCTCTGAGTTAAGCAACGGCGTAGATCGTAGATGTTCCTGAAGAATTGTTTTACACAAACGATTTTGAAAAGGCCTCTCGAGCTGTATGTCTCCTGGCCGCCACTCAACTAAATACCCTTCTTTTTTGAGGCTGATGCGGCACTACACGTAATATCTTCATTCTGTCTGTCCCTCCTACTTGCTGTAATACCTGCGTTCTCTCTGTCCCTCCTACTTGTTTCTGCTTAAACGACGCTGCTTCCGTTATGTAGAAAAACTTTCGGGGACTTCAGTGATATTCTTAAATGTACTAGAGAGGCAACGTTGATGGTGTGGGGGTACATTCATACTTGTCTTGTGTAGACGATGGATGAGATTGCGGTAAACCGAAGAAGACTACCTCGAAGGGCCCCACCTAACAAATGCTTGTTCCTCATGCTGCCCTTCTCCCTGCTTCGAAGGGAGTCCTAATCCATTATTAAAATTGATTTATTTAATTTACAAGTGCCTGTAGAGCATCATTTGTCGTAGTTTCTTGCCTGGTCTCCTTCTTTTTTTCTCATGTATCCTGATGGTGTTGTATGCTCTGTATGCCCCGTAAGGAAGTTGCCAGCAGAAGACGTGAGGTGCTGGGTGTTAACAGCCAGGTATAACGTCAGGTGGGATAAGTAGATTTATCTCTTACGCCATAAAAAGTAATCAGTAAAGTAATGAGTAAAAACAGTACAAACTCATTCTGAACAAGAAATGGAATCAAACAACTTTGTTGGATTTTGTTGAATATCGAGTTTTAAGTGCTTCACAAAAGAGAGGCTAATGAGTTGTTGTGTCCCCTCTCTAATTTATTTTATTTTGCTATGTTGTGGTCCCTATTGAGCGACATCGTGAAGTTAGGGTGGAAGACACCCAAG
Organism: Eimeria praecox; assembly: GCA_963920595.1. NCBI lineage: Eukaryota > Apicomplexa > Conoidasida > Eucoccidiorida > Eimeriidae > Eimeria > Eimeria praecox. The sequence continues at coordinate 2,522,377 of OY986953.1, forward strand.
ATTTGGGAGATTCTGCCAGTAACGATGCTGCTACTTACTCCATGAGTCTATTCACAATAACGCGAATGCTGTTGTAACCCCTAACTGACGATAACCCCTCTATCTATCCTAATCTAATTGATTAGATTATCTGTCTAGATAGTGTGGGAGAAGAAGAGACTCTAAAAGGGCCCGTACTTGGGAATAAGTTGCAGCTTTCGCTGAGATTCAGGAAAAGTAAGAAAATACTCCTCGACTCAAGAGCTCATCTGAGGCCAACAAAGGGTCTCTCCGTTCTCTCCATTGTTGTGTTGACTCCTCCGTCTCCTCATAAAACATAATATTACGTTCTACCCCAAACATCCATATAAAAAGAAGCTACACCGCCAAATCGGCTGAGTCTAAGTTTTGCCTGGCACGACAAGTGGCCCCCGTCTCTGCTGTAGTGCTTAACTCTTCATTCTTTTTTGATTTTAACGCGAGCAGAAACAGCGTGAATATCTAAGGAATAACGATAAGATAAACCACATTTATTTTATATATCTTAACTTTCATGAAGGGACAGAAAATTCAATACAATAGTCAGATAACACAGTGCCTACAAGCTAAAGGCATCAGGCAAGTGTGTCTGCAACAAAGACATGGTGATATATCCTTGATGATAGATACCCTTGATGTACTTAGCTGCTGTGCGGTTGTCTTGTCTTGCTTCAGCAGACACAGCAACGGAGACAGCACCTTCATTATTGAAGGAGCTGTCTCCGTTGCTGTGTCTGCTGTCAGGTGTATCAGGTTGGTTTGTAGAGGTGAAGCGATGTCAACACTTCTTCACTCTTCACCATACAGCATACAGCCTCCTTCTCCCTTACATGTTACTTCTTCTCTATTTTCTTAAATTTGTATGAACAACATATCTTTATTTTGAGATTTTGCTTGTCGTTGACGTGCTGAGGGGCCATCGCCTTCGACACTGTGCTGCAGGCGTCGGTTATTAGAGGCGACGATTTGTCTACGTCGGGGAGATGAAGCCTTCGAGAAGCCAGGTATCCAATGAGCTCCTTCGAGGCTTCTTCTTCTTCTTCTTCTTCTTCTTCTCTCCCTCTCTCCCTCTCTACCCTCCAGAGGATTGCTTATCCTTCTTGAGTAGACTCTCAAGGAGGCAACGATGCAGGCGAATAGAAACGTTGACATTGGGGTGTTAGGACACGAGGTCGACGCAACTTCAAACTTCAGGACTACTATAGAAAGATATCAGACACCCCAGAATTTTCTCTGTCTCACAATTCCATAGAATCAGAGGGCCCCTCTGCTACCCCCGCATCGTCTCCTCCTTCTAATCTGGAGGGTCAGAAACCCCAAGACATTCTATCCCCTCTGAGTTCTTCTTGCTGTACAGACGTCTCCTTCCCTGATAAGCTGTACAATGTGGACCCCTTCCTATTTCACAAGATTTCGACTTGGGGGAGGCTTCTTCAGCTGATGGCGAAGCCTGAACAGCCCGCCATATTTAAAAGAAAAGAAGTGCTGAGGCTCCAACTAAGATCTTGAGGGGTATTTAGATATATCTTTCTCTTTTTCCTGCAGAGTGTCGTCGCAGATAAGCCCTAATACACATCAGGCCCTCATGGTGGGGGGGAGGATTCTCTTCTCTGTCTCCTTTCTGTCTCCTGTCTATCTTCTGTCTGTCTCCTTTTCTCTCTCCTCTTCTGTCTCCTTCCTCTACCCCAACGAACTATGTAGTGCTATCAAGGGTAGAAGGAGCCCTGGCTTTTAGTTGAGGGTCAGCAACAGCTGCTGCTGAAGAAAGTATGAAAGAAAATACTTTTCAAACAAAACAACTTCTAATCTCTTCTGCTGCACCAGGGGCTTCGGCCACAGCAAACTAAGGAGTTAGAGACTAACCTAGAGACTATCGTAGAGACTGTCGTAGAGACTATCGTAGAGACTATCGTAGAGACTGTCCTTCTTCTATCCTAGGGGATATCGTTTTTCTTCTCTTGCTGGTAGTAGTGCTGCAGGTAGAGCTGCACGGCAACTCTGCATGCAATCTCATTTATCAAGCCCCATCTCTGCATGCGCTAAGATTACAGAAAGCTCGTAAATAATTTAAATAATTTAGACGGCCTTCCATATATAACCTGAGTAGAAAAAGACATACTGATACAAACAAATACAGATAGAATATATTTACTGTCTATGTAGCAGCAGCAGCAGCAGCAGCAAATGTATATATATATATATATATATATATATATATATATATATATATATATATATATATATATATATATATATATATATATATATATATATATATATATATATATATATATATATATATATATATTCGGAGATAAACACCTTATTAAGTAGCTGCCTGTCATGAAGAAAACAAAAACAAAACAACATTTTACTTTTCCTGAATTTTTTTATTTTATTTATATTATATATTATATATTATATAATATTTTATATTATAGTTTTGTTATATACTATATAAAATATACCATAATATTTTATATTATACTTTTATTATATACTATATAAAATATACTATAATATTTTATATTATAATTTTATTATATATTATATAAAATATATACTATAATATTTTATATTATAATTTTATTATACTTCTTCGGTCGCTCTACAATTACCCTCCGTTACAAAGAAGAAAAATGCTGCAAAGTTTGTCTTATTTTGAGTGTATATACACCTCAAATAATTAAATAAAATGATTTAATTAAATAATTAAATATTTTATTATAATTAAATAAAATAATTAAAACAAAATAACAATCTCTAGCCATATAAACACACTCTTCGCTGTAGGGTACAGAGGGGGGGCCCCCACAGGGTACTAGGGGGGCCCCCATGGGGGCCCCCCCCCCCCCCCCTCGGGGGGCCCCCCATAGAGGAGTTGTTATGTATGAGGGGGCCCCTGGCTGTTTGAAGTATTCGCTTTGTTTTCTTTAGTTTATATTTTAATTAATAATTAATTTAATTTAAAAATAAAAACAAAGAAGGAAGAAAGAACGCAGGTGTGGAGGCCTCCAAGACGAAGAAGGGGCCTTGCTGCTGCAGCTACTTCAGCTGCTGCAGCTGCTGCTGCTATTGCAGCTGCTGCTGCTGCTGCAGCAGCAGCAGCAGCAGCACCAGGGGCCCCCTGTACCCTGGGGGCCCCCCCCTCTGTCTGTTGTTTTTCTATCAGCACCATGGAGCCTGTATCGCAGCTCTTTCTGCGGCGTCGGCGGCTGCTGCAGCAGCAGCGTTTCCCTCTGCTGCTGCTGCTGCTTCTGCCCTTGCTGCTGCTGCTGCTGCTGCTGCGCTTCTGCTGCTGCATGCAGGTTAAGGGATACAGCAACAGACAAACCCCGGAGGCCTCCCCCTTGTGGGGCCCCACAGAGGGTTTGCTGCCTCTTATGGGGGCCCCCCCTTCAAGGGCCCCTCATTGCAGTGTATATACACCTGGGCTATTGCAGCAGCTTCAAGGTGGTGCTGCTGCTGCAGATAGATACAGCAGCAGCACAAATACAGTAGCAGCAGCAGCAGCAGACAAACCTCCCGCTGCTGCAGCAGCAGCAGCAGCAGCAGCAGCTGCTGCTGCTGCTGCTGCTGCTGCTGCTGCTCGAGGTGCCCCCCCTGCCTTTTCCTTAGGATATTCCCCCCTTAGAAACGTACTTGCATTTGCTGCGCCAAGCAAACAGCAGCAGCAGCAGCAGCAGCAGCAGCAGCAGCAGCAAAAGCAGCAGCAAAAACTGCTGCTGCAGCAGCTGCAGCAGCAGCAGCAGCAGCAGCAGCAGCAAAAGCGGCGTAGTATACGAAGTATGTTTGCGCGTTTTTTGAGTCGCATTCGTCTATCAAGTCCTAAGAGAAAAGAGTAAACCCTAAACCCTAAACCCTAAACCCTAAACCCCCTAAACCCTAACCCCCCCCTAAACCCTAAACCCTAAACTTCACACACCCTAAACATCTCAAACCCTAAACCCTAAATCCTAAACCTCTCAAACCCTAAACCCTAAACCTTAACCCTAGACCCTAAACCCTGAACCTCTCAAACCCTAAACCCTAAACCTCTCAAACCCTAAACCCTAAACCTCTCAAACCCTAAACCCTAAACAACTCAAACCTCTCAAACCCCAAATCTCTTAAACCCCAAACCCTAACCCTCTCAAACCCTAAACCCTAAACCCTAAACCTTAAGCCTCGCAAACCCTACCAAACCCTAAACCCTCTCAAACCCTAAACCCTCTCAAACCCTAAACCCTCTCAAACCCTCTCAAACTCTCTCAACCTCCCTCAAACCCTAACCCCCCTCCCCCCCTCTCAAACCCTAACTAACCCCCCTTTCCCCCCCCCTCAAACCCCCTCAAACCCCCCTCAACCCACCTCCTCATATAAATATGTTTTTCTTGCAGACTAGAACCTGACTGGCATATGCTTGGGGTTCCTGTCTTTGCTGTTGTTAATTCTTCTGGTAGCCCCTTTATCTACGAGGAGCAGCAAATATTCTTACCCCACACCAAAACCAGCAGCAGCAGCAGCAGCAACAGCAGCAGCAGCAGCAGCAACAGCAGCAGCAGCAGCAGCAGCAGCAGCAGGTGGCTTCGGTTTTTTAGGGGAAGAGAGAAGAGACAGGGTTCCCTCGTTCGTGTCGAGCGTTCTCTCCTCTTCTTTGATTTCAACGAAGCGCAGAAATATCTACAATCATTAATTACTTCTTCGCGTTAGAATATTTATATCCGATTGCTGCTGTTGCTGCTGCTGGTGCTGCTGCTGCTGCTGTTGCCGCTGCTGCTGCTGTTGCTGCTGTTGCTGCTGGTGCTGGTGCTGTTGCTGTTGCTGCTGCTTTTGGTGCTGTTGGTGTTGTTGCTGTTGGTGTTGTTGCTGTTGGTGTTGTTGCTGGTGTTGCTGCTGGTGTTGTTGCTGTTGGTGTTGTTGCTGGTGTTGCTGCTGGTGTTGTTGCTGGTGTTGTTGTTGCTGCTGTTGCTGCTGCTGCTGTTGCTGCTGCTGCTGTTGCTGCTGCTGTTGCTGCTGCTGCTGCTGCAGTCTTTCGATTGTTGCTGCTGCCTAGACACCTATTACACTTGCGACATTTGCTGCTTTTGCTGCTGCTGCTGCTGCTTGTGCTGCTGCTGCTGCTGCTGCTGCTGTTGCTGCTGCTGCTGCTGCAGCTCATATAGACGCACATATAGCAGCATTTTCCTTGGCTCGTGTTTGGCCTGAGCTACAGCGATATCTTCAACTCCGTCTCAACGGGGGGGCCCCCTGGGGGGGCCCCCCTGGGGGCCCCCCCCCTGGGGGCCCCCCCCAGGGGGGCCCCCCTGGGTTCGAAGATGAGGGATATGGGGGCCCCCAAGAGGATGTGGGGGCCCCGGGGCCCCCCACACTTTTTCAATGGGTCTTAGTCCCATCGAGACGTGCGGTGAGATATTTGCTGCTATTTGCTGCTGCTGTTGCTGCTGTTGCTGCTGCTGCTGCTTTAGTTGTTGCTGCTGCTGGTGCTCGAGTAATTGCTGCTGCTCGATTATCTGCTGCAGCAGCATGCTAATCTGCTGCAGCAGCACGACCTGCTGCATCTCGTGTGTGTGTGTTTGTTTTGTGTGTAGGTATTTGATGTGGATAGATGGTTTTCTAATGTTTGTTTATTTCCTCTGTTCTGTGATTTGCGTCTACGATTAGAGAAAGAAGGAAGAGACATAGTTCCTCTATTCTTTCATCTTGCAGATCTAATTAAGACTCGTCAAGCTGCTACCACCAGCAGCAGCAGCAGCAGCAGCAGCAGCAGCAGCAGTAGTAGTAGTAGTAGTGGTAGTAGTAGTAACAGTAATAATAACAACAACAACAGCAGCAGCAGCAGCAGCAGCGGCAGCAGCAATGTAAACGGGGAGAAAGAAGAAGAAGAAGAAGTAATTGTTGTTGATTTTATTGATTTGCTGCTGAGACTCGCGCTGCAGCAGCAGCAGCAGCAGCAGCAGCAGCAGCAGGTGCTCTTCTGTCTATACACTGCAAGAAATATCCCTGCAGCAGCAGCAGCAGATCTTAATGCTCGTCTTGCTGCTGTTGCTGCTGTTGTTGCTGCTGTTGCTGCTGCTGCTGCTATTGCTGCTGTTTCTATTATTGCTGTTGCTGCTGCTGCTGCTGCTGCTGTCGTTGTTGTTGTTGCTGCTGCTGCTGCTGCATTGTAGCATTGTGCATTTTGTTTGTGTGCTGCAGGGAAGCAAGGCAAGAACTCCCCCACCTCTACAGCATCACCCGAAGCAGCAGCAGCAACAGCAGCAGCAGCAGCAGCAGCAGCAGCAGCAGCAGCAGGAAGGTGGAGGTAGTTTAGGTTTCTTCATAGATGAGGGGATGTGGGGTTTGGTCCCGAGCTCTGAGG
>OY986953.1:2546234-2548734 GCA_963920595.1 Eimeria praecox
TTGTTCTGTGGTGTCTGTTGAGCTTATATCTTCTTCTTCTTCTTTATTATTATTATTATTATTATTATTATTATTATTATTATTATTATCTTCTTCTTCTTTCTTTGTTTCTTCGCTGTCGCCGTAACCAAAGAAAGACCACATCACAGCAGAAGAGATTCTGTTGACTCCTGCATTAGAGAGATGCAGCTACACAATACTACATACAATATAAACTAACAAACTGCTGCTGCTGCTGCTGCTGCTGCTGCTGCAGCTGCTGCTGCTGCAGCAGCAGCAATAGCAGCACGAGCTGCTGTTGCAGCAGCAGCAGCAGCAGCAGCAGCAGCAGCAGCAGCAGATGAATACAACAGAGTCTCGAGAGAGAAGGAGAGGAAGAAGTTGTAAGGATGAAAGGTAAGATAAGATCTAAATATATAAAAATAAGTAGATATAATAAAATAAAATAAAATAAAATAACAACAAACAAATATTAAACAACAAATCTAACTCTCTTTCAGTGTATATACACTTCAGATATTGTCTGTGCTTGCAGCCGAAAACGCCAAGTATAGCTATAACATTACGTTGTACGTATAATTTGTTTGTTTTAAACAATAAAAGCATAAATATAGTTAATTAATGAGTTATTTTATAATATTTATATAATTATTTTACAATAAAATAACATAAAAACCACAGAAACACAATCTCGATAACACCAACCGAAGGTCCGCGCCTCAAGGCGCCGTTGGTGTTGTTTGCATGAATACAATACAGATCTAATTCTTTGGAGAGAGTTTGAAAAATAAATTAAATATTAATATATTAATATATATTTATATATATATATACTAATATTCGAAAGATAAGGTTTTTATTTATATAATTGTCTCGGGATTTAGGTCTAAGGAAGTACCCCTGATGATATACACCGCGACTACTACTACTACAATCATGTGCTTCTCTCTCTTCTATATATACTTGTTATTTTATAGAATATCGTTTTAAATTATATTTATACAATAAAAAATATAAAATAAAACTATAAAATATTATTTAATACGCGAAATTCTATACAAACAATCTGCATGCACACACAAGAGAAATAAAGCAACGGACCGAGCAGCGGTCAGATGCGGTGTACATACACCTCAAGGAGGAGCAGAAAGTAGAAAGTAAGTTTTTTTTAATTTGAGGGGCTAAAATACCATCATTTTAAATAAAAAAGAAATTAAAATAATTTATTTATTAAAATATATACAAAAATCTTCTTTATTTTTATAAATAAACAAATAATGCTGAAGCAGCAGCGAACAGCAACGCTGTGTATATACAGCAGAGAGAAGATGTGCTAGATGTTTCTAGATCTACAGCTTCTTTATGTGAAGAAAAGAAGACCTTTTGTCTCTTTATTGTAAATTATTGTATTAATATCAATAAATATAAAAGAAGAATATAAAATAAAAACATTTAATCTCTGTTCTTGCTTTGTGTTGCCTGACTTACTGCTGCGGTGTACATACAGCAGAAGCTGCAGCCTGCGCGGCAGCTCTCTATCTTCGTATATCCGAGCTTAATTTATGTTGTTTGACGGTTTAAATATCGTATAAATAAATTAATTATATATTTATAACTAAAATAAAACAAATTAAACACAAAATGAAACTGTCTGGTCGTATTCTGGGGTTGCTTCTCGTTTCTAGCCTCGCGGCTTTCTTCACTATGTCTGCAGCTTCTCCCTCCTCTTCAGGAGAGGACTTACAGAAACAGCTACAGAACGCAGCACAGGTACATACAAACCCTAAACCCTAAACCCTAAACCCTAAACCCCAGCCATTCCTCCTCCCTCCCCTCCCCCCCGTCCCCGGCTCCCCCCTCCCCCCCCCCCCCCTCCCCCTACTAACTCAACATCCTCAAACACCTTCTTCAGGGGGAAGAGCAGCAGTTCTGTAGTAAACCCTAAACCCTAAACCCTAAACCCTAGCTTTGTCTATCTCTTCTTCAATGAGGTAGCATACTCTAAACCCTTTCATCAACCCGTAAACCCTAATTTTGTGTCTCTCTCTTCTTTGCACTTGCAGCAAAACCACAAACTGTTTTAAGATGTAGATGTGTTTATTTCTACTAGGGCTACTAGGGCGACTAGGGTTTAGGGTTTAGGGTTTAGGGTTTAGGGTTTGTGTTTGTGTGTATAGATAGTAGATTTTTCTTATGTAGGGGGATCAGAGAGTGCGGATACAGCCGAAGTGCGGCTGTCTCCAGGTTCTTCTGTTGCTGTTCGTATAAATTGTGCTGGGGGTTTTCGAGCTGTATTGACAGCAGCATATTCTGGCGCAGCAGCAGCAGCAGCAACAACAACAGCAGCAGCAACAGCAGCAGGAGCAGCAGCAGCAGGAGAGAATCAAGTAACTCCCCCTCTGCTTACTTCTTCTGAAGATGTGTTGAAGTTGGTAGAGAACGGCCCTCCATTGCCTGATGGACTTAAGGCTATATTACCTACACCGTTTAGAGGTGAGAT
>OY986953.1:2561234-2566234 GCA_963920595.1 Eimeria praecox
GGGTTTAGGGTTTAGGGTTTAGAGCTCTTTTGCAGGCCCATCGACGCTTCTGGGGTGCCGTGTGGACGAGGCATTCTGCTACTCAAGTCTGTTAAACCCTAAACCCTAAACCCTAAACCCTAGCCTCAGTATTCTTGCTTAACATCCTCCAGCAACCCTTTTTATCTTGCTGCCCCCGTATAGAAAACCCTAAACCCTAAACCCTAAACCCTAAACAACAGTTCTAGGGCTACACCTTACTTGTCCCACAACACTTGCTGATGTGACGGTGGCTCGGTCTGCAGCATCCAGCGCGGATGTAAATAGGGTCTAGGGTTTAGGGTTTAGGGTTTTCTAGGGTTTAGGGTTTTCTAGGGTTTAGGGTTTAGGGTTTAGGGTTTAGGGTTTGTGGTTTAGGGATGGCCACTGCTTCTCTGGCACGTTTAACAAGGGCCGACGAGAGGGCCCCGGCGTTTTCGTTGAGCTACGCTCGGGAGGGGGCCTCGCTATACACCAGGGTTAGTCCTAGGGTTTAGGGTTTACTAGGGTTTAGGGGTTTACTAGGGTTTAGGGGTTTACTAGGGTTTAGGGGTTTACTAGGGTTTAGGGGTTTCTAGGGTTTAGGGGCTTCTAGGGTTTGCGTGTGTCTGTGCAACTGTCGGAGGTAGAAGCCTCAGCCGTGCAGTGTTGCTGCCTTCTTTAAACCCTAAACCCTAAACCCTAAACCCTAAACCCTAAACCCTAGACCTCAAGGCCTCCGTTGTTGCAGTATATTCTTACAAACCCTAGAATTAGAGAGGCTACAGCTATCCAGCAAGACCTTGCTTGCTGTGTCTGTTGAGGCTCTAGGGTTTTTAAGATCTAGGGTTTAGGGCCTAGGGTTTAGGGCCTAGGGTTTAGGGTTTAGGGTTTAGGGTTTAGGGTTTAGGGTTTGTGGTTAGGCGAGTGGCGAGGCTGTTTCCTCCATGGCCCCTGCCGCTCTCTTCTTCTACCTGAGCGTTTTCTAATATATTCTGAATTCATAGAAGGACAGAGGGTACAATTTAGGGGCCCCACACCCCTTGACGGATGGGGGGCCCCCCTACTGGGGGCCCCCTTACTGGGGGCCCCTCTTCTGGGGGCCCCTCAGGGGGGCCCTCAGGGGGCCCCTCAGGGGGGCCCTCAGGATGGCCCTCAGGGTGGCCCCCTTGGGGGCCCCCAAGGGGGCCCTCAAGGGGGCCCTCAGGGGGCCCCTGATGATGGGGCCTTTGGGGGCCCCCAGGCGCAGTCAGGAGGGGGGCCCGATAGGGTACAGGAGGGCCTCCAGCGACAATATCTTCAACAGACTACACAAGGGGGCCCCCAGGGGCCCCCTCAAATCCTTAGCAGCAGCAGCAACAACCGCAGCCACCCCATGAATGGTGCTGCAGGCCAGACCCATTCTGCTGCTGCTGCTGCTGCTGCTGCTGCTGCTGGGTCTTCCTTGTGTGTTCAAGGTAAGGCTACGCCAGGTCTATTTGATAATAGAGTCAGGAGTCCCTGAGCTTAGGGTTTAGGGTTTAGGGTTTAGGGTTTAGGGTTTAGGGTTTAGGGTTTGCGTGTCTGCAACAGATGGAGAAGCCACCGAGCTGAGCTGGCCTGAAGAAGCAGAAGGTGAGCCTCAATTAATACTGCTGCTGCTGCTGCTGCTACTGCTGCTGCTGCTACTGCTGCTGCTGCTGCTGCTGCTGGCACTGCTGCAGCCGTAGTTGGTGCTGCTGCTGCTGCTGCTGCTGGCACTGCTGCAGCAGTAGTTGGTGCTGCTGCTGCAGCAGGCGAAGCAGCAGTTTGTGCTGCTGCTTCCTCTTGGGCACGTGGGGTTTAGGGTTTAGGGTTTAGGGTTTAGGGTTTGAGAGGGAGCCCTTGAAGTGTTAGGTGACAGTTGGGGTTTGCTAGGGTTAGGGTTTAAGAAGGCACAGTTGCTGCAGCTGCAGCATGATGTAAGTGTGGGCCTAGACTAATCCGACTAGGGTTTAGGGTTTAGGGTTTAGGGTTTAGGGTTTAGGTATGAAGGTTGTGGTTTGACTCTGCTGCATGTGCTGTTGCTCCTGCTGCTGCCGTTCCGACTCCTCTTGCTTCCCTTGCTGCTGCTGCCCCTGCTACTGCTGCTGTTGCTGCTGCTGCTGCTGCTGCTGCTGCTGCTGCTGCTGCAGCTGCTCACTGGAGCCCGTATGAGCTCGCAACGTGGTTGCGTTTGGCTTCGGCGGAGCTGCGAACACAGCAACTCCCCCAGGGGTTTATTGAGGCCCTACTAGCAAGGCGAATAGGAGGCAAACCCTAAACCCTAAACCCTAAACCCTAGACCCTAAACCCTAGACCCTAAACCCTAAACCCTAAACCCTAAACCCTAATATTTAATTTCTAAATCCTAAACCCTAGTTCTTAATAAACCCTAATCGATAAACCCTAATCCGTAGGCTTCAAGGTGGGGACGAAGAAGCTCTGTGTGCTATGTGGGGCTGCTCACGCTGCTGCTGCTGTTGCTGCTGCTGCTGCTGCTGCTGCTGCTGCTGCTGCTGCTGTTGCTGCTGCTGCTGCTGCTGCTGTAGGGGAGGAGTTTCTCTGCCTGACTGCCGCTCAGCTAAAACGCGATTTTGGATTGGGGACATTTGGAGGTAGAAATCGAGTGCTGATGTTTGTCAAACTCCTCAGGTACAAAACCCTAAACCCTAAACCCTAAACCCTAAACCCTACTGCTGAAGCACTAAACACAAAGCCTGCGTCCTGTTGCTGCTCGCCTGGACGCCATGCATACCCATGTCTACTCTCTGTTGTTTTGGGTTAGGGTTTAGGGTTTAGGGTTTAGAGTTGGGTGTTAGGGTTTAGGGTTTAGGGTTTAGGGTTTAGGGTTTAGGGTTTTGGGTACAGATTGCAGGCCTCTCGCCGTCGTCGTATTCATCGTTTGTTTTTACATTCTTCTTCAAGCACAGCTTTAGGGCCCCGAGCTTCTTCTGAAGGGGGGCCCCCAAGGGGGCCCCCAAGGGGGCCCCCAGGGGGCCCCTATATGAGTGGTTGTTCTGGTGGGACTGTAGAGGGTACAGCAATTCAAGGGGGCCCCCCAGCAAGTGTAGCTGGTCGTTCGTCTACTTCTGTGTTGTCTGAGGGAGAGGGCCCCCAAGGGGGGGCCCCTAGGGGCCCCCCCTATGATGGTTGTAGGGGTCCCCCATATGGGGCCCCTAGGGGTTTTTCTTATCCTCCAACACCGCCAGAGGGTTCATCTGGGGGCCCCCCAGGTTGCTGCTGCAGCGATAAGGGGCCCCCACATCTCGGATCTCTAATCCCGTTCGAACAGCTTCATTTTGTGAGATTGTTGGGGGGTAGAAGAACGAATGTGTTTCATGGGTTCTGGTTAGGTAAGGAGGTAGCTATAAAGGTATTTAAGAAGCAGCATTTCTATTATCATATGCCTACAAGTGCTGCTGTACCTGCTGCTGCTGCAGCAGCAGCAGCAGCAGCAGCAACAGCAGCAGCAGCAGGACCACCTTGGAATGAAGGACCTATTACATTCTCTGCTTTAAGAGGGGGCCCCATAACAAATACACCAACAGGAGGGATAGGGGCCCCAGGAGGGGGCCCCTTGAAAGAACTAGAGAGCCGATTGTTAGATGTTCTATGCAGCAACACAGATTTACTGCTGCAGCAGCTGCTGCTGCTGCAGCAGCTACGCCATCCGCATCTTGTGATGCTGTTAGGGGTCTCTCTCTCTCACTCTTTTCATGTTTGTCTTGTTATGGAGTATTTAGCTAAGGGGCCCCTAGGGGCCCACCTGTCTCCTACCCCTCCCCCCTTCTTATTACCCCCTAGAAAACCTTCTTGGGGGCCCCCCTCTTCTCATCAACAGCACCTCCAGCTATCTCCTCTCTGCTCAGTTCTTGTAGGGGGCCCCCCTCAGGGCCCTCTGCAGACAGACAAAGACAGCGGCGTCTCTTCAGGTGTCTCTGCAGCTGGAAGCAGTTCAGGGGGCCCCCAGAGACAAGTATCAAGGACATCGGAGGGCCTGGGGGCCCCCCGGGGGGCCCCCCGGGGGGCCCCCCCCTCTTCAGGGGGGCCCTCCTCTTCTCCTTGGGGTGTATGCTCAAAGGCTGCTGTGGAGACAGTAGAAAATAACATGATGAGGGGGGCTGCTAGCTGTCCCTCCTTCTCAGCAGAGAAGGAGACAGAAGACAATGGCTTAACTGAAGTGGGTACTACTGAAGAGAATGAGGGGCCCTCAAGGGAGGGGCCCCCTGTATGGGGTGTACAGGGGCCCCCCTTTGAAGGGGAGGGGGCTGCCCCTCCTATTCCACCTGCTTCTTGTATAATACCTGTCCCTTTGGCGGGGGCCCTGGAGAGGCTGCATGCAAGGCGCAGCAGCAAACCCTCATCAGGGTCTTGGGGCCCCCGTCGGGGGGAAAGGGGGGGGGCCCCCTTGAATAAGAAGGGGGGGGCCTCCTCTAGGGCCTCTAGCGTTAAGAAAGCCACTCGAGGAGGAGGGGGCCCCTCCTCCTCGATTGAGGGGCCCCAGCCTCAGCCTCCCCTCAACTCTTCCTCCCAGGGGGCCCCTCCCCCTCAAGCTGAACAGAACAGCAAGGAGGGGGCCCCTGGTCCTGAGGGGGGGACGGTGGGGGGCCCCCAAGCAGCGTCTGTAGAGGGTCAGGGGGCCCCTGTTAATATATCCTTGGGGGCCCTTGCAGATATCTGTGGGGTCCTTACAGTATCACCAGGCCTCAGCAATAGGGCCCCCAACGCTAGTTATGGGAGGGGGGGCCCCCTAGGGGGCCCCCCTATCTTCTCTGCCCCGTCCAGCAGGGGGCCCAGGGGGCCCCTTCATCCTCAGCTACTAAGTGCTTTGAAGCTAGGGAGGGGTATAGCTTTAGGTTGTGCTTATCTACAGCGACAGCAGGTGAGAGGAGGCCCCCCCCCCCCCACTCCATAGGGGGGGGCCCAGGGGCCCCCCTGTTGCTGGGTATGGGGCCCCCGGGGGCCCCATAGCCATACCCTGCGGAAAGGGCGGAGGGGCCCCC